>JABUQX010051068.1:17500-25000 GCA_015478945.1 Trachelipus rathkii
TGCCATTAAAACGTGAACCTAACCCTCCTGCATTGAAATGCATGATTTTTCACGGCAATGAGGATAGGGACAAATTTAATTCATTTCTTTCACAGTTTGATAATTTAATAGGATGTAAGTCTTCACTGACTGATAAGGCTAAATTGTCATATCTTAAATCATATTTGCAAGATTATGCTTTTCAAGTCATTCAGCATTTAAGTAATACCAATGAAAATTATGCCATAGCTTTAAACTTGCTAAAAAAGGAGTTTTTAGATATACCTTATATAGTAGATGAAATTATAACTAAAATCACTCGTGCTCCCAATATTGATGAATATCAGTATGAGAAAGCACGCACATGGTTAAATGACGTCAGAGCTATGACATACGATTTACAAAATTTCAACTTAGATTTTTTCATTCCCGAAACTCCGGGTTGCGTATTATTAAGTAATATAGTTTTCAGCAAACTTCCTGTTTCATTAAAACGAGAACTCGTTAATAAATGTAGTTCGATGTACCCATCTATTAATCACATTTTTGACTATTCATTTGAAATATTAAAAATATTTTCTAGAACAAAATTTCAGAAACCTTCTTTTTTTGCTAATAAAACTTATTTTAATAACCAAAATAAAAATTCAAATAGCGTAAAAGCTAAATCCCAAAATAAAACTAATGTTCATTTTAGTAGTAATAGGGAAGAGGTTGTAGCTGAAAACCAGGTTAATTTGAGTACTAAAAAGATTTGCAAATTTTGTCAAGAAGAACATTCTATGTTTAAGTGTAATAATTATACAACCAATAAAGAGCGAGTTGCTCAATGTAAGAGTCTGGGCTTATGTTACAGATGTAGTAGCGATAAACACCTTGCTTCCTCGTGTTATGGTCTTCAAAATAAATTACGTTATCCTTGTTTCATTTGTAATTCTCACTCTCATATTTCAGCTTTATGTAGTAAATCTCTTCTAGCAGATTGTGAGAAAAAGGGTGGAGCCGGAGCTGGAGAAACATCAAATCAGAAGATACAGGGAAAACTTGTAAGTAATATTGCTATAAATATTGGGGAGGCTGCTTTGCAGCAAAATTTGCTACCTACAATGTCTTTAAAACTTAAAAATAAAAATAAAAATGCTATTTTACATTGTGTCACAGATTTAGGATCACAATGTAGTTTTTTAAAGCCTAGTGTTTTGCGGAAACTGCAAATTGATGAAAACAGTGTAAAAGATAGCACTAATGAAATAAAAACATTTTTAGGGTCACATCATAAAATATTAAAAAGGGTCTACATAGACACCTATATAGAAGATAAAATTTTAAAGCTTCCTTTTTTCATTGATGACGTAGATCTTAACTTTTCAGTGGAAGGTTTGGATCAGGCTGTTCATGACATGAAAATGAGTAAGTATAAATTATCTAATAAATTTCTCACAAACGTACGAAATAACAAATTTGAAAATATCGAAGGATTAATAGGGGTCGATATTTTACAGCATTATAGTAAGTTTACTTTTACCCAATGCATGAAAGGTACAGCTATCGAGGTAAGTGATGGTTTGATTCCCTTAGGGGATATCAGAAATTTCTTAAATGAAGATCAGTCAAATATGCCTGATCATGAAACTGCATCTCAGGAAGAGTCGCCTGTGTCATGACTAGATTATGATATAATCGATTCTTCTATACAAAATATCGAAACTCCAACTGTGACATCAAAAAATAAAATAAATTGTTCTAAGTTAGTACATAACATTATAAATCCTATTATTTCTTATTTCAATCCTCTGAATTTTGTAAAAAATATTCCAGACTTAGATTTAGGTTTGGAAAATTTGTATAGTTTAGAATCTATAGGTATTGTTGATAGTAATGATATCAGCGATATCGATAAAAAACTCATACACGAGTTTGAAAAGGGAATAGAGCTGCGTGATGATAGTCATTATTATGTGGAGTTACCTTGGTACAAGGACAAAATTAACAAAGTACCTTCCAACTACCACGTAGCCATTTCCGCAGTAAAGCGAGTGTATAAAAATTTAAAAGATCGTGATTTAATCGATCGATATTCTGAAGTATTCACACAACAATTAAATGAAGGTATAATCGAAAAAATAAATGTGCTTCCTGACCAACTAAAAAATTATGTCTGGATACCACACAGACCAATAATAAAGGAAGTGCAACAGATAACTACTAAGGTCAGACCGGTATTTTAATGTAGCCTCAAACAGACGCAAATGCATCTTCCTGAATGAGGCCTGCTTTTCCGGGCATTGATCTTATGAGTTCTTTATTTAAAATATTATGTAATTTTAGAAGTAACAAATATATTATCGTTTCAGATGTAAAATCTGCCTTCCTTCAGATCAGATTAAAATTAGAAGAAGACAAAAATCGATTGGCATTCCTATGGTATGATAAAAATCAAGAATTAATCGCATATCGATATGCCACGATTATTTTTGGTATGGCTTCTTCTCCATTCATCTTGAATTACGTCATCAAATATCACACAGATAAGTATACTAATGATCTTTGTTCTTATGTTTTAAAAAATTTTCTTTATGTAGACAATCTCATTTATAGTCATTCTGATGAAACCATTCTTGAAACCCTTTACAGAAAATCGGTTGAAAGGATGGAAGAGGGTGGATTCTATTTACGTTCCTGGAATACGAATCATAAAAGGCTCAAAGACCTCATGATAGAAGACGACCGTGCTGAGATGCATGGTTGTGAAAACGAAAGAATTTTGGGATATCTATATAATATGGAAGCGGATACAATGGCTCTTGATAATTTCAACATAGCAGGTAGTATCGAAACTAAACGTGAGTTATTGTCCCAAATATCCAAGGTTTTTGATCCCCTGTCATTATTTTTGCCTGTAACTATAAAGGGTAGGCTTCTGATGAGACAAACTTGGCAGGTTCAGACTCAATGGGATGAAAGGGTAAGTTCCGATATTTCTGCACAATATCGAAAATTGAGTAACGATTTGATCTTGCTTAAAAATCTTTCATTTAATCGATTTGTTTTCGATTATGATAACAATGCTACTTTAAATATATTTTGTGATGCTTCAGCATCAGCTTATGGCTTTGTAATGTATATTGCCTCTGAATGTAAATCATATATATTATTATCGAAGCAAAAGTTGCTCCTTTAAAAAATAGAACTTTGCCTACTCTTGAGCTATTGGCAGTATATTTGGCATTTAAATGTCTTCCTCAAATACTTTCTGCTTTCAATTATAACTTTAAAGAAATAAACATATTTGTCGATGCTCAAATAATATTAGCTTGGCTTCTATCTCCTAAAATTAAAACTAAACAAATTTTTATAAGAAATAGGTTGAGCGATATTAAAAATAAAAAATCGGAAATATTAAAGGAATTTAGTTCAACGATTAATTTCCTCTATGTAGAGACCTCACAAAATCCGGCAGATTTAGTAACTAGGGGAATTTCCTTTAGGGAATTTTCCAATAAATTTCAAATATGGGAAAAGGGACCATCTTGGCTTTCATTAGATAAAAACCAATGGCCCAAGCATGAATTAAAATGTTTATCAGAAGAAAGTAAAATGCTAATCGATACACATATCGTAACCAATATCGTATTAAAAAATGATTCTGTAGAACATATTTTGGATATTAATAAATTTTCAAGTTTGCATAAGTTACATAGAGTAACAGCATACGTGTTCCAATTCATTTTCAAAACTAAAAAGCAAAATAAAGATTTCCATCTTAGAAGTAAAGAATATTGGTTAAAAATAATGCAAAATATCGATTTTGAAAAAGAAATAGCATTCTTAAAATCACCTTCTGACAAAGTCCCAGAATTGGTTAAAAGATTAAATTTATTTTTAGATGACAATGGTTTTTTAAGAACCAGAGGTAGAATAGCTAAAACTAATTACTACGATTATAATATTATTAATCCTATTTTGCTTAGTAAAAAACACCATCTCACAAAGCTCATTGTTTCTGATTGTCATCTTGCATGCAAACATTTGGGACTTCAAACTACATTAAATATGGTACGTTTGAAAGGGTTTTGGATCACTAAAGCACGTCAAACAGTCAAAAACATCATTGAGTCGTGTCTTATTTGCAAAAAATATAATTCTTTCACTTTCAATTATCCTAAATTTACAAATTACACACAAGCTCAAATGGACTTTTTCAGACCATTTAAGCATACTGGAGTTGATTTCACCTCTCATTTTTGGATAAAAGATGGCTCTGTAGAAAAGAAAATGTATATATTAATTTATACTTGTTTGAATATACGTGCAGTTCATTTAGACCTATTACCTGATATGTCCACTCAATCATTTTTATCATCTTTCATGCGTTTCACAAACATTTATGGAATTGTAGATTTTCTGTATTCAGACAATGCTAGAACTTTTGCTCTCGGTGGTAATGCTATAGAAAATTCTTTAATTTCAGATGAATTTCAGGAGCATATGAGAATCAACAACATTAAACATGTAAGACTGCCTCTGTACGCACCGTGGATGGGTTCTGCATGGGAGAGAATGCTTCGTATCCTGAAGAATTGCATCTACAAAACAGTAGGTCGTTCTAAATTAAAATATTTTGATATGATTTCTTTACTTTCCAGCATTCAAAATTCAATAAACAACAGGCCTCTGACCTATGTGGAGTCCTCTCTGGATCTAGTACCTCTGACTCCAAACTCATTTTTGAAACTACATGGAAGTGCTTCACTAACAGTGAAAACAGATGAGGATCCGGATGACCCTTTGTGGGAAGGGGAACCTGCTTCACATAAACAGCTAAATGATCATTTGCTATTTCTGCAGCAAAAATTTGAACACTTTCGCACCATTTGGTATGAAACATATCTTTTAAGTTTACGTGAGTATAGTTATGATTTATATCAAAACGATTGGGTTAACCGCATTAAGGTGGGTGATGTGGTATTAATAAAAAGCGCCACCAAAACTCGCCCATATTGGCAGTTGGGTAGAATTATAAAGCTAATACATGGTGCAGACAACTGTGTACGCACCGTGATGCTAAAAAAGGGTGATGGCAATATAGCTCATTACCCAATCAATATATTGTATCCAACAGAAGTGTCTGTAACACATAATGGTGACAAAACTAATAAACCCATAGAATTAAATAATACATCTGATAAAGATGAGGGTGTGAGGAAAGTTCCTCAAAGACAAGCGGCTATTACCGCTCGTAAGAAAACCAAAGATATTTTTAGTTTGTTTGATTAATTTATTTAGTTTATTGACAATCTCTTGGGTGTTTTGGCGGCTGCGACCTTCCTTTTTCATAAAGCAATGTCGCAGCCCCGCGCCCGGAATGTGTAAAAATTAGAATTTAAGATACACTTATCATCATTATCATCTAAATAATATAAATATTTCATTCTCTTCATTCATTCATTAATTCATTCATTTATTAATATAAGAGACGACAATATCAGCCCTGAAAAAGTCAACCACCTAAAAAAGGTTTACTTCGAAAGGCGATTATTGTCAGAAAAAGGTTCTTTCTTTTTACTACTGCTATTGTTGTAAGACTTGTTGCTATTTAAATTTAAAATTATTGTGCACAACAGAACAATTGTTCGGAAAAGGATTGTTCCATTTTTTAATATATTTAATATCCCTGTTTCATGTGAGTTTATGTGCCCGACTTCAACGAAGAAACCGAAGAAAAGCGGATTTAAAAGAAGTGAGAACCAAAGACAAACGGTTAAGAAAAATATCCCGGTCTTTTATGCAACCTCGTTTTCTTCAAACACTTCAAACTAAGGCATGTGATTAAGGAAGTCTTTACTTACAAAACTAACTAGAAGGAAGGAGATGCAACTACGTCTTTCCCCCATAGAAAAGCAACAACTTTTCTAAATTTGATCAATACAGATTGTACAGGGTAAGATATTGTTCGTCTCAACATTCTTTCATTATAATTTATCATTATTTATTCATTGCTCATTCATAATCATTAAATACATTAATTAACAATATTCCTGTATTTGTTGCAGGCGTTGTATCCTGGGCAATGGATTAATCATGGCAACAAACACTATCTATTACGACAACGTTAGCCGTCTCATGATTTAAAACTATAACTATTTATTTATATATATATAAGTTTAATAAAATTTCTTCTCTTTTTCACTCGTCTGGTACTGTACTCTTCGCCTTCAATAACTAAACTGGATCGGGCCTTTTTAATCGAGAGACCTTAGATTAAATTCATTATACCATTATCAAAATAGTTATTTCAATGAATGCTTGTATATCCAATACTATTTATTTCTATGTATTTATTGATATATATATATATATATATATATATATATATATATAAATAGACATATATATACCAGATATATCTGATAGTTCCCGATAAAGTAAAAAATTGTCAGAAAACCGTCCGATAGTCATTGATTAAAAGTGATAAAAAAAAGCCAAGAAAAAATGATAATAAAGGACAGATTGGGAAACATAATTGCAATACAAAACCATAAAAACTTGCGAGCCATATTAAAGAAAAGTAGTGCATTGATAATTCCTGGCATGAAATTTGCCACAAAAGAGCTTTTCTTCTGCTTGAAGAGAGCTTTTATTTTTAAAAGGCATGTCAGCATTAATAAAAAAAAAAAGATAAGGTTTTTATTCTTGATTTTTTTTATAATAATAATAATAATAATAATAATAATAATAATAATAATAATAATAATAATAATAATAATAATAATAATAATAATAATAATAATAATAATAATAATAAATTCATTTCAAAAATATTTATTCAGAAAAGGAAAATTACCTTATGTTTGATATAAAGTTATAATACACAGTTATAGTATAAACTGCAATACAATATTTAATAATAGACAATTTCTGAAAGGGGATACTAATTGCAGCACAGTATTATGTCCTTTGAGTATAAAAAATTAATTAATCAACTTTAAGCAATTAGATTTAAAGACTGGAAATAATATAAATCTATCACAAGAATTGCCTGTCCTCGTTCAACTCTACTCGCTATGCCTTAATGCTAATACTTTTCCTCAGTGATGGAAACGTGCTTTTATTCAGCCAATCCCGAAGAAAGGTAGTTGCTTTGATCCTTCTAACTATCGACTTTAACTTGTATTCCGTCTAAAATCTTTGAAACTCTCCTTAACTCTCATTTCCTTGATCATATAGAATCTCATTCCTTCTTTCAGATCGTCATTATGGCTTTCGACGTTTGAGATCAACTGGTGACATTCTTTCCTGTCTAACTGAACTATGGTCTTCTGCCCTTAGGGACTATGGGGAGTCTCTTGCGTGGTAGGGCTTGACATGTCTAAGGCTTTTGACAGGGTATGACACGCGTCACTACTCTCTAATCTGCCTTCCTTTAGATTTCCTCCTTCGCTTTGCTTACTCTTGTCTAGTTTTCTTTCAGATCATTCCATTTCCCCAAAAAGCCCCCCCTTCTTATTGATAAGAGCACCT
>JABUQX010051069.1:0-25000 GCA_015478945.1 Trachelipus rathkii
TTTTGGAGGAGAAAACCCTAATTTTGAGAACCCCTAAAATTTTTTTGGGCTCAACCAACTTATTTTTTTTTTTTTTTTGGCAACCCCTAATTTTTGATTTTTCAAAACCCCACCCTTTGGGGGCCTTACTTCCATGCACGATGCGGTTTTTCAATTTCTTTTGGCCCACCCCTAATTTTTGGCCACCCTTAGGGGCTTAGTACCTATATTTTTTGTTAATTTCACGGTCAATTACACCGCGACGGCGCCCGCAACACACACAACACACACACACACACACACCAACAACACACACCAACACCACCAACACCACCAACACCACCAACACCACCAACACCACAACAACCAAACCCACCCCCACTTACACACACACACACACAGACATCCATAGACACTTACAATATATATTACTTACACACTATGTCACTTATACACACATTCACTATGACACTTAACACACTTCACTCATCCATAGACACTTTACATTACACATAGACACTTCATCTACCCCATAGACACTTACACTGATGCCACTTATACACCTATGGTTCACTTATTACACACACACAACACACCCACACCTACTTACACTTAACACACATCACTATGACACTTATTCACTATAACACTTCATTTTCCCATAGACACTTACATTTACACTTAAACTCACGTACAAACACACTACCATCCCTTTGGTCGTCAATGGGTCAATTTTGACCCACGGTAATTCTTTTATCCTTTTTTGATGTCTTAACCTTGTTTTGACCATGATATTTCGCCCTTGACCTTGCCAGATTACCATGGGTCAAATTTGACCCACATAACTTGATGGGCTTTGATGGTTCCCATCACCGTAAGAAGATCTAGATTTCTATTAGTGTTCTATTATGAGTATTCTATTGAGTATAGATGAGTGCCACGGTGATTGCCAAGTTGAGTTGCCAATGAGTGCCAATGAGTGCCAATGAGTGCCAATGAGTGCCAAGTGAGTGCCACATAGTGCCAAGTGAGTGCCACATAGTGCCAACTGAGTGCCACTTTTTTCAAGCCTTTCTAGCCTCCCCTGAGCCTAGAATAGCCCTAATATGGGTGTCTACCCCTAGTATAAGTATCGGAATCGAACTTGGTTGTATATTACAATTGGTAGGATGCTTCCTGACTTATGAGTTAGTATTTTCTACCACTATAGCCTATAATATAATATATATCATAATAATATAATATATATATATATATATATATATACTATATATATATATAATAATATAATATATATATATATAATATATATAATATATATATTACTTGAACACACGCACACACACACACACTGACACTTATACACACATTCACTATGACCACTATTAACACTAGGACACTTTAAGGCACTTACACTTGCATAGACACATACAATTTAAACTCACATAGACACTTACATTAAACCAGATACACTTACATTCACACCCGCACACAGATACACTTACACCTACACTCACACACTCGATATTTTTGATGCCTCAACTTTGATGCCCAACTTGTGGCTCAACTTTTGATTGCCTCAGCTAATTAATGCCTCAACTGATGCTGATGCCTCACTTTTATGCCCTCAACTTTGATGCCTACAGCAATTAATTGCCATCAACTTTGTGCCTCAACTTTGAAGTTCATCTTTGATGACTCATCTTTGATAAAGTCATCTTTGATACCTTCTATATTGATGATTCATCTTTGATGAAATCATCTTTGATGGCTCATCTCTACCCTACATTAAAGAACAGATTAATATTAATGCTTCCCTAGTCATAAGTAACCACCCAGGGCGCCGCATGTTGCCTCCGCGGTGAATTATCCCGAACCCGGCACCCACAGGTGCGACCCGCCGCGCTCCCCGCCCGCCGCGAGCGCCCGCAGGTCGCAATATTTCCGCTTACCCCCGCGCGAGCGGCCCGCAGTCGCCGATGCCCATGTCCGAAATGCCGCGCCAGCCCGCAGGCGCAATATTCCCTGCGGGGAATGAAAAATACTATATATAATACTATTAAGTCAATTCATTTTTATTTCATACCTATAAATATTTCAAAGAATTTCTTTCAAATATACTAATGAGTCATTCATTTTTTATTAAAAACTTTTTATTAAAAACAATTTCGCGAACCTAAAACTGTAACTCATTACAGACCAATTATTTAACACATATATTTATTAACATTAATTTTACTTAATACTTTTACTTAATACTTTTAATTTATAAATTGCATGTAAGAAGAAAAATCCAGAGTGTCTGATATATAATCAGTTTATTTTACTACAATTGTACGAAATTTATAAAAACGATAAACTTTACATACCTTTAAAGCAGAAATCAGTAAATCAATAGATTTACCTAACAACAAGGGATTATATGCTTTTTTTACTGTTTTTACTGCTTTTAAAACTCATGTTTTACTGTTTTAACTCATATGTTTTACTGCTTTAACTCACATATTTATTAACATTACATAACTTAAAGCAGTAAATCAGTAAATCAATAAAGGTGTTACCTAAACACCTAAGGGGACTAGTATGCTTTATGATTTTACTGTTTTACATGCTTAACTTTCTGCTGTACTGCTTTAACTCACATACTTACATACCATAAAGCAGTAAATTCAGTAAATCAATAGAGTGGACCTACACACAGGTGGGATTAGTTATGCTTTTTTAACGTTTTACTGCTTAATCATGTTTTACTGCTTAACTCATATTTTACTGCTTTACTCATATATTTATTAACATTACGATACCTTAAAGCAGTAAATCAGTTAAATCAATAGAGATGTGACCTAACACCAAGGGGATTTAGTATGCTTTGTTTTACTGCTTATGCTTTAACTTTCTGCTTTACTGCTTTAACTTTTCTGCTTTACTGCTTTAACTTTTTGCTTTACTGTTTAACTTTCTCCTTTACTGCTTTAACTTTCTGCTTTAACTGCTTTTAACTTCTGCTTTTACTGTTTTAATCATATATATTAACATTATGTTTTTTATTTGTTTTAATACTTTTTATTTATTATTATTTTTATTTATTTTTATTATTATTTTTATTATTTTTATTATTTTATTTTTATTATTATTATACTTAGTGTTATTTACTTCATGCTTATTGTTATACAAATCTAACACACCACACACACACACACACCACACACCACACACACACAACCACACACACACACTATACATACATCACTATGCCACTTATACACACATTCACTATGACACTTACATTTACCCATAGACACTTACATTTACACTTACACACACACACCCATCACCTATTGACACTTAATACACAACATTCACTATGACACTAATACACATGGACACTTACATTTACACTTACCACACACACACACACACACAACAGATTTACTACACACACAGATTACTTACACAGACAGATTTACTAACACACACACCACACACACACACACCACACCACACACACACACACAACACATACACCCACACACACACGCACAACTCACTTAACATAACGTAAATTTATTAAAAACATTTATGTTTAATTAAACACCTACATTTATATTACTCATTCAAATATAACTAAAATTTTTTCAAAGTTTCTTAAAACTCTATAATAAATCAATCATTATTTTTGAACAAAGAATTTATTAACTGTTAATACTTTTTTTTATAAATTTATAACTATCAAGTTTTTAAAATAACTTTTACTAAAATTTATGAAAATTTTATAAAAACATATATATACGTACCTTAAAATCTTTAGCCATGTAATAAGTAAAAAAAGAACAAAATAAGTTCTTCTCTGCTAACATAACATTGTATTTTATTAAAATCTTTCGAAGTTCTTATTAAATAACAATATATTACATTAAATATTATTCGCTCGATGTTAACTAAAAAATATTTCAAAGTTTTTAAAAATAATCTGGATTTCATTATTATTATTAATAATATTACTATTATTATTATTATTATTATTATTATTAATTAATATTATTATTATATTATTATATTATTATCTATGTACATTGGACAATCCATCACGAGAAAACACAACAACCCGGCACTCCTAACAGATACGAAACTGACCTCCTGTTAAAATGTGTTGTTAGGGATAATCCTTTTTGTATCCCGGGGCGATTTAGACCTAATTCCAGGTACAAAATATATTTCAAACTGACCCTTTTTCTGTAAAATGTGGTGCAATAAACTACGTGAGGCCTAAATTTAGGCTTAAATTTAGGATAGCCTTTTTGTATTCCCAGGCTGATTTAAGCCTAATACCAGGTCAAAGGTAATTCCAGTATAGACAAGAATTGAGAATCAATGTTAATTATTATTTTATAAATATATTTCAACTGAAACATGCTGGATCGGTAAGATCCTTTAACAGGTAAGAAGGAAATGTTTTACTTACTTTGTGGGTGGACGGAGTAATCCTTATCTCTATATGACCTCGTATATGATGTCGAGAATTTTTTAATCGCTTTGGTTTTACTATGTAACATGTTTCATATCCTGAAACCTTACCTGATTGGATGAAATTATATTAATGCCGTGTTTAGACCCAAACTCATTTTAAAATCATATTCGTTGGCTGTTAAGCGGTGCACAAGTTCTCTTGATTTGTATAAAATGCTTCTATTTTCACTAAGTGTATATCATGAATCACCTTAACAAGTATACCTCAATACAAGACCATATGCCAGTGGAAATCAAGATCCCAGGAAGTAGGGTTTCATTCTTATATAAAAGAAAAAACCCGATGGATTTGAATTTTCAGTGTGCTACCCCATCACCCTGTTAAATACAAACGTATTTCATAAGTCCAAATGAATTACTTGTAATGTAATTACGCTTGAAGAGTGGCCTACAGAATAACTTTAAAACCAAACGCAGCTTTAAAAACTGGAACCGAAACAGTAATTACCTGTTTGTGAAGAAAACAGCGAAAGCCAACGTACTCAGCATTTTTATAAACATCAAAACATAATCAGTTTGGAATCAGATTATGGAAGAGAAATAATGAAACAACAGTATTTGAACTACAATCATTGGGATTCTACATTTCAGGGCCTACGCAGCTGAAAATAACATGTTAGAGTACGTTTAAGACGATGTTAATGCAGATGAAGAAGACATGTATGTTATCTAATTACGTAACCGTAATTCATTACATGTTATACCAAGAATACTACGCATTTAAGAAAAACCTGATTGATGATCCCACGCACATCATCGATCGCTTCCTAAGTTCTATAGACGTACAGAAATTCATTTATCTACTTAGAAAACAATGGCAGGAAAGTATTTATGCAGGTGACCCCGAATGTAAATATACTATGATATCTGAACGGGAACTTTTTACATATGTGTTAACTGAAGGTATTACTGAGATAAGAAACTATATCATCGATAATGATATAAATGATTGGCATATTTGCAAAGATTTAGAGAATTTTAATATAAAATAATCATAAACATAAACATTATGTGTAAAATGTATGTGGAAGTGTTATATATAATAATATTCCTGTATTATATTTAATGGAACCTTAGATATAAAATTACATTTGTAAAATATTTAACACTCTTTGTATATAATTTAATTGGAGCCTTATATCATATATATATATATATATATATATATATATATATATATATATATATATATATATATATATATATATAATATATATATATATTATATTTTATAAATTACTGTAAGATAATGATTATTAAATTTCTAATTATATAGTAAAGTTTTTATTATCCTTATTTTTACTTTCTTAAATAAATATTTACATGTATGTTAAGAGTTTAAATAAACGAGCCCCAGGTTCAGGATATGAAAAAACATGTTTTTACATACGTAAAACCAAAAAAGCGGTAAAATAATTCTCGACAATCACATACGAGGTCATATAGAGATAAGGATTACTCCGTCCACTCACAAGAAAGGTAAACATTTCCTTCTTACCTGCTTAAAGGATCTTACCGATCCAGCATGTTTCAGTATGAAATATATTTAAAATAATAATAACATGATTTTCGATTTGTCTATACGGGGAATACCTTTTGACCTGGTATTAGGCTAAATCAGCTGGGATACCAAAAGCTTATCAAATTAAGCCTATAATTATAGGCCTTAACGTAGTTATTGCAAAAAAAAACCACATTTTACAGAAAAAGTTCAGTTTGAAATATATATTTTGACCTGAAATTAGGTCTAAATCGCCCCGGGATACAAGATTATCCTACACACATTTACAGAGAGAGGGTCAGTTTCGTACAATGTAAGGAGTGCGGGGTGTTGTGTTTTCTCGTGATGGATTGTCAAATGTACATAATATAATAATAATAATAATAATAATAATAAAAATAAATATAATAATAATAATAATAATAATAATAATAATAATAATAATAATAATAATTAATAATAATAATAATAAAGAAAATCCGAATTATTTTAAAACTTTGAAATATTTTTAAACAATTCGAACGAATATATTAATGTGAAAGTGAATAATTGGTATATTTTTAAATTAAGAACTTCGAAGATTTTTAATAAAATAATGTTATGTTAGCAGCAGAGAACTTATTTTGTTCTTTTTATACTTATTACATGGCTAAATTTAAGGTACGTAATATATGTTTTTAATAAATTCATAAATTTTAGTAAAAGTTATTGTAAAACTTGATAGTTATAAAAATTTATAAACAAAAAGTATTAACAGTTAATAATTAATTCTTTGTTCAAAGATAATGATTGATTTATTATAGAAGTTTTAAGAAACTTTGGAATAATTTTAGTTATATTTGAATGAGAATATAAATGTACGTGTTTAATTAAAACATAAAATGTTTTAATAAATATACGTTTATGTGTAAGTGGAGTGCCGTGTTGTGTGGGTGTATGTGTGTGTGTAGATGTATGTGTGTGTGTGTGTGTTCATTGTGTTGTGTGTAAGTAAATCTGTCTGTGTAAGTAAATCTGTGTGTTGTAGTAAATCTGTTGTGTGTGTGTGTGTAAGTGTAAATGTAAAGTGTCTATGGGTAAATGTAAGTGTCATAGTGAATGTGTGTATAAGTGTCATAGTGAATGGGTGTATAAGTGTAAGTGTAAATGTAAGTGTCTATGGGTAAATGTAAGTGTCATAGTGAGAGTGTTTGTAAGTGTCATAGTGAATGTATGTAATAGTGGTGTGATCGTGTGTGTGTGTGTGTGTGTGTGTCTTAAATAATAATAACAATAGCATGAAGTAAATAACCACTAAGTATAATAAATAAAATAATAATAAAATAAAAAATAATAAAAATAATAATAAAAATAAAAATAATAATAAAATAAATAAAAAGTATTAAAACAAAATAAAAAACATAATGTTAATAAATATATGAGTTAAAGCAGTAAAGCAAAAAGTTAAAGCAGTAAAGCAGAAAGTTAAAGCAGTAAAGCAGAAAGTTAAAGCAGTAAAGCAGTAAAACAAAAGCATACTAATCCTCCCTTGGTGTTAGGTCACACCCTATTGAATTACTGATTTACTGCTTTAAGGTAAATTTTTTTTTTTAATTGGTTTTAAGGTTAAACGACTTGTTTTATGCATTTTAAAAATATGACGTTAAGCAGTAAACATGAGTTAAAGCAGTAAAACAGTTAAAACAAAACATACTAATCCCCCCTTGGTGTTAGGTCCCACCTCTATTGATTTACTCTGATTTACTGCTTTTAGGGTATGTAAAACAAGTAGTGAGTTAAAGCAGTAAAGCAGAAAGTTTTTGTTAAAGCAGTTTTAAAACAGTAAAAACAAAAGCAACTAGTCCCTTAGGTTTAGGTAAACCTCTACCTTGATTTTACTGATTTGCCTGCTTTAAAGGTATGTATATGTATAAAAATATGTGAGATTTAAAGCAGTAACTATAGCAGTTTTTGTAAACATATAGTTAAAACAGTAAAACAACATGAGTTAAAGCAGTAAAAACAGTAAAAACAAAGCCATACTAATCCCTTTGTTGCTAAACACCTCTATTTGATTTACTGATTTTACTGCTTTTAAGGTATGTAAAATATTTATTTTTTAATAAATATTTCGCTACAATTGTAGTAAAATAAAATGATTATATATCAGACACTCTGGATTTTTTTCTTCTTACATACAATTTTTAAAAAATTATTAAGTAAAAAGTATTAAGTAAAAAATAATGTTAATAAATATATGTGTTAAATAATAGGTCTGTAATGAGTTACAGTTTTAGGTTCGCGAAAATGTTTTTAATAAAAATGTTTAAGTATGAAATAAAAATGAATGACTCATAGTATATTTGAAAAGAAATTCTTTGAAATGTTTAAGTATGAAATAAAAATGAATGACTTATAGTATATATATATATATATATTTTTCATTCCCGCAGGAATATTGCGCCTGCGGGCGCACGCGGCGGGCGGGAACGCGGAAATATGGCGCCTGCGGGCGCTCGCGGCGGGCGGGTACGCGGAAATATTGCGCCTGCGGGCGCTCGCGGGCGGGCGGGGAGCGCGGCGGGTCGGCACCTGGTGGGTGCGGGTTCGTGGATCTTCACGCGGAGAGCGCATGCGGCGCCCTGGTGGTTAGCTTATGAACTAGGGAAGGCATTAATATTAAACTCTGTCTTTAATGTAGGGTAGAAGATTGAGCCATCAAAGATGATTTTTTCCATTCATAGATGAATCATCAATATAGACGGTATCAAAGATGACTTTCATCAAAGATGAGGTCATCAAAGAATGAACCTTCAAAGTTGAGGCATCAAAGTTGAGGCATTAATGCTGAGGCATCAAAGTTGAGGCATCAGCATCAAAGTTGAGGCATTAATGCTGAGGCATCAAAGTTGAGCCAACAAAGTTGAGGCATCAAAGTTGAGGCATCAAAATATCGAGTGTGTGAGTGTAAGTGTAAAGTGTATCTGTGTGCGGGTGTGAGTGTAAGTGTATTTGGTTTATTGTAAGTGTCTATGGTTTAATGTAAGTGTCATATGGCAAGTGTAAGTGCTTTATAAGTTCCAGTGGTTTATAAGGTCATAGTGAATGTGTGTATAAGTGTCAGTGTATGTGTGTAGGTGCGGTGTTGCAAGTAAATTATATATTAATGTGTGTAGTATATAGTGTGTTATGAACTGTATTTATATATATATATATATATATATATATATATATATATATATATATATATAATATATATATATATATTATAATATATATATATATATATATATATATAGGCTTATATGTGTGTTAGAAAAATACTAACTCATAGTTAGGAAGCATCCTACCAACTTGTAATATACACCAATCGATTCATACCTTATAACCTAGGGGTAGACACCCATATTAGGGCTATTCTAGCTAGGGGAGGCTAGAAAAGGCTTGGAAAAAGTGGCACTCGTTGGCACTATGTGGCACTCACTTGGCACTATGTGGCACTCCACTTGGCACTCATTGCCACTCACTTGGCACTCATTGGCACTTCGTTGGCACTCACTTGGCACTCACCTGGCACTCACCTGGCACTCATCTAATACTCATAGAATACTCATAGAACACTAATAGAACATCCCTAGATACTTCTTACGGTGATTGGGAACCATCAAAGCCATCAAATTACCGTGGGTCAAAAATTGACCCAGGTATCTGGCAAGGTCAAGGGCGAAATATCATGGGTCAAACAAGGTTAAGACATCAAAAAGAGCTAAGCCCCTAAAGGAAGATCGAAACCATGGGACGACCAAAGGGATAGGTTAGTGTGTTTGTACGTGAGTATAAGTGTAAATGTAAGTTCTATGGGAAAATGTAAGTGTTTATTAGTGAATAAGTGTTCATAGTGAATGTGTGTATAAGTGTAAGTAGGTGTGTGTGTGTGTGTGTGTGTGTATAAGTGACATAGTGTGTATAAGTGGCATAGTGTAAGTGTCTATGGGTAGATGTAAGTGTCTATGGGTAAATGTAAGTGTCTATGGATGAGTGTAAGTGTGTATAAGTGTCATAGTGAATGTGTGTTATAAGGAATAGTGTGTATAAGTTCATAGTGTAAGTGTCTTATGGATGCTGTGTGTGTGTGTAAAGTGTGTGTGTGTGTGTGTGTGTGTGTAGTGTGTGTGTGTGTGTGTGTGCGCGTGCGCGTGTGTAGATGTGACCGAAATATCAAAAAATAGGGCTAAGCCCCTAAAGGGTGGCCAAAAATTAGGGTGGGCCAAAATTGACCCATGGAAGACCAAAGGGTTGGTCGAAAAATTAGGGTTGCCAAAAAATTAGGTTCGGCCAAAAATTAGGGTTCTCAAAAAATTAGGGTTCTCAAAAAAAATTAGGGTTCTCAAAAAAATTAGGGTTCTCAAAAAAATTAGGGTTCTCAAAAAAAATTTGGGTTCTCAAAAAATTTGGGTCTTCAAAAAATTTGGGTGGGACACGTACAACGGTTGCTTACGCAACCGTTTGGCGCAACCCTTCTTCGAAGGGTTGCAAAAAATTAGGGTTCTCAAAAAAATTTGGGTTCTCAAAAAAATTTGGGTTCTCAAAAAATTTGGGTTCTCAAAAAATTTGGGTTCTCAAAAAAATTAGGGTTCTCAAAAATTAGGGTTCTCAAAAATTAGGGTTCTCAAAAAATTTGGGTTCTCAAAAATTTTTTTGGGTGGGACACGTACAACGGTTGCTTACGCAACCGTTTGGCGCAACCCTTCTTCGAAGGGTTGCAAAAAAATTAGGGTTCTCAAAAAAAATTAGGGTTCTCAAAAAAAATTTGGGTTCTCAAAAAATTTGGGTTCTCAAAAAAATTTGGGTGGGACACGTACAACGGTTGCTTACGCAACCGTTTGGCGCAACCCTTCTTCGAAGGGTTGCAAAAAATTAGGGGGGTTCTCAAAAAATTTGGGTTCTCAAAAAAATTTGGGTTCTCAAAAAATTTGGGTTCTCAAAAAATTTGGGTTCTCAAAAAATTTGGGTTGCCCAAAAAGGTCAAGCCCCAAAAAATTTGGGCTCAAAAAGGTCGCGGTCAAAAAAAGGTCAAAAAGGTCGCGGTCACTTTGGGCGAGCAATATCCCTCTCCTACTACTGTAGTGTTTATAGAACTTATAGAGTTTATAGTGTGTGAACTAGCACAAAAGCCAGAGTTTTCTGCCCTTTGGATGGTATAGTGTAATCGAGCTGGAAAGTTCCATTGAAATATCAATTGGAATTGCCAAACACCATTTACAAATATACATTCATAAATAACGAGAATAGAAATATGGTATTAACTAAAGAGCGACATAATAACTGTAGTACCAATGACAGATTATAAACAATGAGTAAGATAGTAAACGGGAAATATTTCACTATTTTGTTGTTAATAAAGGAAAAACAACAAATAGTAGTTATAAGCTAAGAAGATAATATAAAAGGGGGAAACAAATTATATGGATAGAAAACAGGAAGGCTAAGAGAAAGAATGAGAGGAAGAGGGGGAGAAAGAAAATTAAGAGGATAAATGATATAAACCTTTCATTGTTTATTATAAAATTTTATCTAAGTTATTGAAATATTACATACCTTTCTGACACAAATATAAAATACAATTTATATAAAATACAATTTACATAAAGGTAAATAAAATTTTTATATTTCAAGAAAAGAATTCTCCTCTAACAACAGACGACCAAATAAAAGCCAACCCGATCCTCAGTGCATCAAGCCAGTTAAGCCATTATCACCAATAAAAAGACCTTTCAACAGCCATTGATGACATAGCAAATACCGTATATTCACTTCAAATTACAGATCAATTCTGATATTATACATTAGTAATGAATAATTGTGTTAGATTACATTTTCGCAAGTCAGCTAAGTATCCCTAAAAACTTTCCTGCGAATCCCATGTTTGAGAATCTATGACTCAAATACTTGTAAGCATTAATTTCTTCACTCCTAGTTTTCTAACATCCACATAAAATACAACTATTGAGAGCTGGCATGCGGTAAAGATAATATACATTGATTTATCAGTTTTCGATACAGCTTTACTATTTGCCAACTAATTAGACTCTAATTGGTTGATAAATAGTAAAGTTGCATCGAAAACTGGTATTTCCAAGATAATAATAATAATAATAATAATAATAATAATAATAATAATAATAATAATAATAATAATAATAATAATAATAATAATAATAATAATAATAATAATAATAATAATAAGAAGATAATAAGAAGAAGAAGAAGAAGAAGAAGAAGAAGAAGAAGAAGAAGAAGAAGAAGAAGAAGAAGAAGAAGAAGAAGAAGAAGAAGAAGAAGAAGAAGAAGAAGAAGAAGAAGAGAGATTTTTTTTAATCTTTCTGTACGTCAGGTTCCATAGTTAAATTGTTGTATGCGGATAGTAGAGAGCTGGGAGAGAAGCAATTAATGCTTACAAGTGTTTGGGCCCTTGTTTTGTATAAACTCTTACTTCAAGCACCATATATATTATTCAATCAAAGTCCTATCAATATTTTAAGTTTTGATTTATTCATTGAAATTACCACTCAGAGCATTAAGAAGGTTTATTACTTTCATTTATTGATGTATGTAAGTATTGTTGCTGGGGAGGGTGAATGTATGAACTTCGGTTCATCGGTTATTGTTGTTTTGGGGTTTTATGAGGACCTTTGTAACTGAAAAGAGAGAAGTATATTTTAATTATAATATAATTATTATACTCAATACCAAATGTAATTTACTTACAAGTCCTATTCACCAGGGTTAGTCATATTATTATTATTATTATTATTATTATTATTATTATTATTATTATTATTATTATTATTATTATTATTATTATTATTATTATTATTATTATTATTATTATTATTATTATTATTATTATTATTATTATTATTATTTTTATTATTATTATTATTATTATTAAATGTGTATATGTATGTATGTTTGCAATAGGCTGTATGTATTTAGAACGTAAATTATACAAGAATAACGACTAATAATAACATAAGTGGCAAATTAATTATTTACCCTACTCTTCAACTGATAGCAAACATTTAAAGAAAAGGTTTCAAATTATTTCTAAACTTTTTATTTAAGGAAATCTTTTTATTGTTCTTTATGAAAAATTCATCATAAACATTTTTTCTTTGTTTCAAATTTAGAAGGAATATAAATAAAAGACATTATAAACAGTCTTTATCGATTCGTTCTTTATAAGGGGAACATAAAAATTATATACATTTTTGTTTCTTTCTTTCTTTTTTAAAATTAAAATAGTCTAGGTCAAAGTAATAAGGAACTAGAAAATAGAATATTTTTCGCTACTCGTATTCAAATTTATACTTTCCACTTCTTCTTCTTCTTTTGATTCTTATGTCACCGATATCCCAACAGTAGTTGTCTCCAAAGTGGGCTACGGAAAATATTTTTAATTAATGAGTAGAAAGAAATTTTACTTATATATATATATATATATATATATATATTATATATATATATATATATATATATATTATATATATTATATTATATATATATATATATATATATATATATATATATATAATATATCGTGGCGGCTTTTTGGGTAGTAGAGAAGGCAACGAACCTACTGCCTTAGCTGACACCCAAAAAATATTTAAAAGAAGTCATACATATTATATTATAATATATATATATATATATATTAATATATATATATATATATATATATATATATATATATATATATATATAGTATTATAACGATATATATATATATATATATATATATATATATACTATATAATAATATATATATATATATATAATATAATATATATATATATATGATTTCTTTCGAAGGCTCACTGATAAGCCGCCGACTTAAATTTCTACTCGATTCCCTTTTTAAATATTAGCGATTGGTGGCAACTGTTATTTCTCTGAGTCAAAAAAATAGTTCCTTTTCCTATATGGCAAGGCAAGTTCCGTATTTGCCGACCGACTCAATTAGCAGTCATTTTTTTTAAAGAATCCCAATTTAAATTACATTAGCAAGAAATAATAATAATATTATTTAATAATATAATAATAATAATTAACTAATTAATTAATTTTATGCTAACTTGATCATCTCTTTTACCGACTTATTTAATTCAAAATTTCATATAGAATCATTGACTCATTCTTCCGACCAGAGTTTGCCATACTCGCTTGAGTCAGACTCCTTCTAGGCTAGTAGCTAATTTGCCTCGGCAACCAGTAGTTTTATTTTCATGTTATTAATGAGAATGTGTGGAGTTTGAGTTAGTAATAATAAGCTTTTCAATATTAGTATTAAAATTAATTATTTACTGATTTTGTTGCGACTTTTAATTAAATTGAGCTCTTTATTTTATAAATACGGGATATTGAATTCGTATTCGATTATTTAAGTTTCATTAAAAAATTTAATTTTTTTCCGAGTGTTGTAGCATATTATTTAATATATTTAGGATGGACGATTATGAAATTTTTGCCGATGACGATGACGATGACGATTAGAGAAAATTTTGCCGATGACCGATGACGATGACGATGGACGATTAATTGAACTTTCGTAAAAAATTTAAAATTTCTCTCTCTCTCTCTCTCTCTCTCTCTCTCTCTCTATATATATATATATATATATATATATATATATATATATATAGAGAGATATAGATAAATAAAATATATGATATATATATAGATATATAATATATATATATATATATATATAATATAATATAAGCGTTGTAGACAGGAGGGTCAGGGGGGTCAACCTCCCGAAATTATTTAGGCGATCAAAATTTTTGATTCCTAAGTCTCATAATAATAATAATAATAATAATAATAATTAATAATAATTAATAAATAATCATAATAATAATAATAAAATAATAATAATAATAATAATAATAATAAAAAAATAATAAATAAATAGTTAATCAATGAAAATGAAAAGTATTTATTAATGGAAATGAGGAGACATGTTTGTGGTCCGTAACGATTTCTTAGGTCAAGTGGCTGTTCCTCAAACATGTATAAAATATTTAGACCAAGGACTTAAATGTAACGTTTCAAGTTTGCAGATAGATAGCAAATTGGCTACCTCATTAAGGATTAATGATGGATGTAAAAAGATTAAAAGATAAGTCAACAGCTGTAATCGTTGAGGGAAAAGCGGTTCATTACTTCTTCAGATAAATTTTTCTTTCCTCATTCATTCCTTCTAAAACTAAATCTTTCTTTCCTCATAATCCATGGTTCGATCGTGCTTATTCTCTGGCCATTCAGGCTAGAGACAGTGCCTATCGAGTGTGGAAAAAATCTCGTTCTCCTATCACTCTCGCTAATTTTCATTCAGCTAGAAATCGTTGCAGGGATACTCTTCGACGAGCAAAGCTGGCTCTCATCAAAGGAAAGTGCGCTAACCTCCTTGGTTCTCCTACTGACAAATCTTCATCTCCAGCAACTTCTGTAAATCTGCCTTTCCTCCTCTTATTTGATCTGATCATTGTGTTGCTAATTCTCCAACTGAAAGGGCTAATCTCTTCGGCCCTAGCTCAACTATATTCTCTATGTCTCAATACTAGCACTTTCCCTCCCTCAGTGTTGGAAGCTCTCACATGTCCAACCTATTCCGAAAAAAGGAAAGCCGCTCGGATCCTCTAACTATCTCCCTGTAGCTCTCACTTGTATTCTATCTAAGGATTTTGAAAACCTTCTTCAACTCACCTCTTAGATCATCTGGAAACTACATTCCGATCGCCAGTACGGCTCTTGTTGCACGAAGTTCTTAACTGCGATATACATTCCTATCAAACCGATTTATGTTTTCGCTCTTAGGAACTTAGGGGAGACTTGGCTGTGGTGGCCGGCTTGACATATCCAAAGCATTTGACCGAGTATGGCACGCGTCACTGCTCTCCAAGCTCCCCTCCTTTGGGTTTCCTCCTTCTCTTTGCTTACTTATATCTAGCTTTCTTTCAAATCGCTCAATATCGGCTGTTGTTGATGGGGCGACTTCTTCTTCTTCTTTTCTGTCAATAGTGGTGTTCTTCAGGGTTCTGTCTTATCTCCTACTTTATTCCTACTTTTCATTAAGATCTTCTCACCTGCCCCTCTAACTCTATCCACTCGTATTCCGATGACTGACCTTCATTCTTAACTCATACTCAATTCTCTCCCACTTTTACTTCTGGAATTGCCTCTCGTCTTATATCTTTCCGATTTTATTCTCGCTGATGGATAGAAATAACTTTGTGAAATTCAATTCTTTAAAAACCCAACTTTTACAAATCTCCTTCTCCAAAATACCTTCTAACTTTCCTGTCTCTTTCGACGGTTCTGTCGTCTCTCCTGTTGACAATGTAAACATCCTTGGCCTTAACATGAACAAAAAAATGTCTTGGAAACCTCACATCACAATGGTTGCTAAGGCGCCTCAAAGACTTGGACAGTTCTGTTTAGGACTGTGAGAATTTCCTTCCTTTTCTCAGTTGCTCGCTATACAAAGGTTCTCATTCGCCATGTATGGAGTTACTGCTCTCATATCTGGTGGGGCTCTGGTTTCACCCGGCTTTTTTGGACAGGTCGAGTCAAAGGCAAAAAAGGCTTATAAACTGTCTGTACTTTTTCCAGTTCACTTGACCCTATCTTTGCAAGGCGATGTTGGTGCTTTATCTCTATCCTAGTAGGTAACCGCAGACGGCAAGTGCTCGAGGGAACTATCAACTCGCGTACCACCACCTTTATGACGCTTCGTAGCACAATATGTGCTGTATCTGCGCCGACGAGTATTGTGTTGACATTGTGGTAACTCCAGGCTAGTTTGCTGTTGGCTTCCTTCTTTCCCACCACCTCTGTTTTGTGGAATTCTCTTCCTTTCTTCTGTATTTCCTACTGAATTTTAAATCCCTCACTTTAAAGCCTGCGTCTGTGCTTTCATATGCGTAATTTGCGCTAAGAGGGTGAACCTTTGAGAGTAATACACCCCCTCCTTGAATAGGGCTCTGCCCGTGAATGGTGTGACAACTGTAAAAAAAAAATCCTTGAATGGTCAGATATGTGGCAAATGAAACTGAATCTCCTACTTCCCTCATCCAAAACATCATTCAGATTATCCAGAAAATCGTACTCTTTTCAAACATTACCCTCAGACTGGATTCAATAGTCGGCAAACCACACAAATTTTGAATCTTTTCAAACTTAAATTTAACCTTTAGACTTCTAGTACTCACACACACAAAATCTACCATAGCTCTCTACCACAACTCACTCATCAGAATTGCAAATCCTTCTATCCCCCTCTCATTCCTTTCCACAAGTAACACAAACACATTTCACACCAACCACTCATTTTCACCGTTTCCTTCATCTTTGTTTCAGTCACAGCGAGCAAATCAAATTTGCCCTTTCTAAATACATCCATCAACCTCTCTCCTCATATCCTCAAAATTTATTCCTCTGACATTTCATATACAGATACGATTCATACATTTTCGCCGAAGGAAAGAAGGGGCACTTACTGCGATACGACCTTCTCCGAGGCATGCATTAGCATTCCTGGCAAAAGATAAGTGGTAGTAGGCAGCCACAACCTAACTACCACCGTCCCTTAGTCTTCTTCTATGACATGCAGGACATACGATGTGGGCAATTTTCTCCGACCACGTTATGGATTATTAAGGGATAGGAGTCTGTAAGATGTTGTCTAGAAGAGGGGTGTGATATAAGTATGGGTATATGATATGTTGTCTGGAGGATGAGTGTGGATATGAATGGCGTAACAGAAGGCGAACCGATTAGGCAACTTGGATGTCATACATACATAAGCAAAACTTATATATATATATATATATTATATAATATATATATATATATATATATTAATATATATAATATATATATATATATATATATATAATATATATATATATATAGTATATATATATATATATATATATATATATTATATATATATATATATTATTATTATTATTATTATTATTATTATTATTATTATTATTATTATTATTATTATTATTATTATTATTATTATTATTATTATTATTATTATTATTATTATTATTATTGAGCGTACAAAAGGAAAATTTTCTTAAATTTGTTCAATAATTGAATTATCCGAAATTTATCGAGGACAATGACTCTGACGATGTAAAAAAAATATTGCCGATTTTTGCCGATGACGATGACGATGACGATTAATCGTCCCATCACTAATATATATATATATATATATATTATAAAAAATATATATAATATATATATATATATATATATATATATATATATATTTATATATTATATAAATATGATATATATATATATAATATATATAATATTATATATATATATATATATATATATATATATTGATTTGCCTACTCAAGAATTTTGACCACGAGCCGACACTGAATATATATATTCGGTAGGATTTTTCTCCTGTAAATTGTTTGTGTGGGGGGAGGGGAAATAAAGGGATAAAAATTTGGTTATTTTCTATTTTTTCTATGTACAATATCGAACAAAATCTACAAACGCTCATGGTGCCAATGCGTTGTTTTTCCTTTTATTTAAACAATGCAAAGTGAAATAAATTATAAATATTAAAATAAATTACATTAAGAAGGTTATGATGCGTTTAAGTAAGGTTATGTTAAGTTACGTTAGTTTACATAGATTTAAACTTTAATATTTCTTTAATTAGCTTCTTCGTATTACAACCATTTGAAGTGACTGGCAACTTTATCTTTATGCTTATTGGTTAAAAAAAAAAAAAAAAAAAAAAAAAAAAAACTTTAAAGTGGGAAAAATAATAAAATTTATTAAAATAAAACTATTTTTCGGTGAAAGATCCTACTGAATA
The DNA here is from genome assembly GCA_015478945.1 of Trachelipus rathkii. Classification (NCBI taxonomy): domain Eukaryota; kingdom Metazoa; phylum Arthropoda; class Malacostraca; order Isopoda; family Trachelipodidae; genus Trachelipus; species Trachelipus rathkii. The sequence goes on from JABUQX010051069.1 coordinate 18,909, forward strand.
GCATATATATATATAATATATATATATAATATAATATATATATATATATATTATATATATATATATATATATAATATTATATATATATATATATATATATATATATATATATATATATATATATATATATATATAATATATATATATATATTTATATATTTATATATATATATATATATTAATATATATATATATATATATATATATATATATATATATATATATATATATTAAATAAATAAAAAAATACATATAGATAAAGTATCTATAATATCATATATATATATATATATATATATATATAGTCACAGAAATAATTAAAGCTCAACGTAAAGAAGTCTTTTCATTGAAAAAGAAATTAAAGAAAATTGAATTATGGTATAACCTTTTTAATTTGCAATATTCATTTTTACATTTACGATTTAAGTCGTAAATTATGCTTATAATCTTTATTACATTCTTATTATAAAATATTGTCGTATAATTTTTTTATTAGAGTAGATTGTCTTTCATAATATAATTAGTCATATCGTGAAGATATTTTCTGTTTTGTTCACATAATATACATAGGAAGGTTTTCCGCCAACTTTAAGTTAAATTAACTTCGTGAATTGTTCAACAGATATGATTTGCAACGAGAATTTTGTGCATATATTTTTAATCTTTAAAATTATTTCAACTGTTATGATTTGCAACAAAAATTATATATTATATATATATAATATATATATATACTATATATATATTAATTATATATATATAATATATATATATATATAATATATATATATATAATATATTGATGCAATTTTTAGTATTCTTCTGAAATCCAATGAGTAAGTCGTTTATTTTTAAACCTTTTTTTATTATTGGTTACCAGTCTTGAAGAACCCGAAGACGCAAAACATAGCTTTAAACAAGGTGTAAGACACGACTTCAGCAGCGAAAATGACTAGTTTGGTATCTGTATCTTTAGGTCTTTCAATGTAAACGAATTCATTATGAAAGGTAACAAAAATCATATTGACTGTCTATATAGTGAAGAAAAAGAAGAAAAATAACTAAAACAACAAACTCCATCACTACATATATCAGTAAAATAGAAATTCACCAATAACTACAGGAGTTTCGGATTTGTGAAAAGAGATTGGCCGGATTTAAAACTTTTTAAGAGCCAGTAAAAAAATAAACCAATTCAAGAAATTACATTTTTATAAAATTAATGAAAATTAAGTATATATGGAAGAGCAGCAAAATTTCGATTTAATTATCTTGGAAATTTTGAAGTGACAAAACATGTTGTGGAATTAAGTTTAAAACAACAGATAGACCAGCTTTTATGAGAAGAATGGATATTCGACGCAGTGGGGAGATTTGAAGATTTTCTTCGCGCAGTTCTAGGACGATCTTCTGGAGAGCTTTTGGAGAACGAGGCCAAATGGAAGTAGATGCTAGTTCTACTGAAAGGGTCAAACGCTACCTGATAGTATATGACTCAAGTACTACCATCGGAAACCATTGCGCGCGAGAAATAGTTTTCTAGTGTCACCTAGGATGAATAGTTTTTGTGGCCAGAAGGAAGAAGTGCTGATCTAAATGACAGAGTGAAAGCCCAACCTGGGAGATGGTATATATATATATATATATATATATATATATATATATATATATATATATATATATATATATATATATATATATATATATATATATATATATATATGTGTATTGTTTATATATAATATATATAATATATATATATATATATATTATATATATATAAATATATATAGACGTATATATATATATATATATATTTATATATATTATATATATATATATATATATATATGAGTTCATGTTCAGGACCCATCACGGTTCACAGGAAAACGGCCACACTGAATTAAAAAATCAACTTCATGGGTGGATCCTGGCTCAATACTTATTTTAAATATCGTCAAAGAAAATTTAAATGGCGAAATAAATATTCAGTCAAAAAATAAATGAAAATAAATAAAAAGATATTCTTACAATCTATAGTGTTCTAATGTTACATAACAAAGTTAAATATTGTTAAAAATATTTAGTTCTTGGAGATAAGAGAAGGTAGAGCTACTATCAAAGTGGGAGGATTCAGAAAAGATATGGGATAACCTTTTAGAAGTTCTTATGGACCACAGAGTAGGAAAATGACGATGACTAACGGGATCCAGTTGAGGGCAATCTATGAAGATATGGTGAACACATTGCAGGGAATGGCGACGGCAAAATTTGCAAACGGGAGGGGGACCCCGCGACATGTAGTGGCTGTGAGTGATGTTGGTGTGGCCAATGCGGAGGCGTGCAAGCATCACCTCGTGCAAGCGCTTCCGTCGTGAGAGGAAGACCGCTCACCAATGTTCAGCTTTACGCTTCTAAGTTTCGCCCCTCGCGAATCACTTGCAGAGCATTCCTGCCAGTAATACCGGAAGCCTTGTCGGAGATCAGAATAATAATCAGTTGATGGGAGGTGACCGCGTCGAATGACATCTGTATAGTACATAGAACAGCACCGGATTGAGGAGGCGGCCATTCTAGTCTCTCTCTCTCTCTCTCTCTCTCTCTCTCTCTCTCCTCTCTCTCCCTCTCTCTTCCCTCTCTTCTCCTTCTTCTCTCTCTCTCTCTCGTCTCTTCTCCTCTCTCTCTCTCTCTCTCTCTCTCTCTCTCTCTCTCTCTCTCTCTCTCTCTCTCTCTCTCTCTCTCTCTCTCTCTCTCTTCTTTCTCTCTCCCCTCTCTCGTCTCTCTCTCTCTCTCTCCTCTCTCCTCTCTTCTCTACTTCTCTCTCTCTCTCTCTCTCTCTCTCTCTCTCTCTCTGCGATTTCATTGCCAGTTACCCCTACGTGAGAGGGGATCCAACATAGTGTAATTTGTTTTTTGCGAGAGTGGAGCAGCCGAAGGAATAGTTGTACAGCGGATATCATTGTGTTTTTAGAATAGGGGGCTTTAAGCCCTTGGAGGGCGATGAGCGAATATGATTAAATAACATAAGAGTGATCTTGGTGAGAAATAAAATTCGAAAGAGAGCAATCAATGTGACCATTAATTCTGCCGTAAAAATTGAAGGATGAAGGGGAGGATGTGGGAGAGGTTGGGGTCAGGAAAGACAGTAGACGCACCCACACTGTCCCTTGTTTTAGAGCCGTTAGTAAACACTGGAGTATATCCACCGTGAACTGCGGAATAAGATTACAGTTATCGATACTTTAACAAGGCAGCGGAATGGCTAGATTTGGAGAGAGAGGTTAGTCCCAGGCAGATGGTGGGAGCAGGAAATTGCCAAGGTGTAAACCCTTCGTCATAAAAGAACGGCAGCACCTTTTGAAAGGGATGCTGAAGAAGTTAAGGATATTATAAACTGTGTTTGCAAATGGCCAGTAAGGAGGATTCTGAGGTATTTCCAGCAGAATCGGTGTCAGAGCAGACAGTATTGGGGTTTGAAAGCAAAGATATCTTGTGCACGTGATGTATTCATTTGGAAGAGAGAGTGGCATCACAACGAATTCAACTTCAAGGCTCGCAGGGGGGGACGATCGGAATTCTCCAGAGGATCGCCTCATTTTAGGATGGGATCTAAAAGGTGTAGTAGAGATGGGTAGGCCTTACTATTTACTACGCAGCCATAGTCTAGCTACGATCGGATTAGGGCGATGTAAAGACATAAAAGGGACTTGCGATAAGCATCCCAAGATTTTGAGGCGAGAAGACGTAATAGGTCAAGCACGCGATAACAAGTTGTTTTCAGGAATTTAATGTGCGGGACATATGTTAAGTGTCATCAAGAATGAGTCCTAGAAATCTAACTTTTGAAGTTACAGGAATGGGCGAACCATATAGGGTTAGGTTCTCTGGAGGGAGGTGGGAGATCCTTCAATTTCCTTTTTCCAAGAAAGTACTGCTGGGGTTTTTGTGGATGAGAAATGGAAGCCATGAGAGTTACCCCACTGGGAAACATTCCCAATAGCTAGTTGAAGTTGCCGTTCAAGAAATGGCAGCCTGGCACCGGCAATATATAGCTCAAGGTCATCAATATAGAGAGAAAAATTGACCATCGCTGAGATAGAAGTAACGATGTCATTGAATCCGAGTGCAAATAGTTTTAGACTTAGAACACATCCCTTTGGATCACCCTCATTCAGAGTAAAGTGGCGTGATAGAACAGAAGAACACCAAACCTGGGTGGATCTATTTGACATAAGACATTCAATAAAAAGAGGGAGCTGTCCTCGGAAGCCAAGCGAGTGGAGTTTAAGGAGAACCCCAATTCTCGCACGTTGGGTCATAAGCTTTTTCAAAGTCAAAAAATACACCAAGAACTTTCCCACCAGTTGAAAAGACTTCTCGTACGTCATTGTCCAGCTTTAGCAAAGGATCCGAGGTAGAACGATTTTTGCGGAAACCAAACTGGAAGTTTGAAAACACTTGGTGACTCTCCAGAACAGGGAGAAGGCGGAGTAAAGCTATTTTCTCCATTAATTTACAAGCATGACAGGTCAGCGAAATTGGTCCATGGTTGTCCGGCAACTTCAGATCTTTCCCAGGTTTTGGGAATAGGGATTACAAAAGCTGTAGTCCAAATAGATGGAAAGGAGGATTCTATCCAGATTCTGTTATACAGATCCAGTACAAACGTTGATATAGAATGGTGTATATGACAGAACATTAGGAACGTAATTAAGTCTGTCAATGGCACCGTCTTTGCTGCTCCTCAGTGCTGTTTGATACTTCGCAAGTGTAAAAAGCCCGTTATAGGTATGATCTTTCCCTTTCGCTGCTGAAAGGTCTGGCGGTGCAGGGTTAATTCTGAATTTTTGAAAGGCTTTAGGATAGCGGAAGTTATAACCTAATGCATCTGCAACAGCTTCAGGAGCAGAAATCGTGTCGGTTATATCAGGCCCGTAACGGAGGACTGTGAGTGAAGAATTGTTGGAGCGGCAAGATATTTTCTGTGCAACTTTCCACACTGAAGAAAGGGGGGTTGTGGAGTTGACTGTAGAAGTACAAGTTCGAAAGTATTGTTTAAGTATTTGGCGATTAATTCGACGTGATCTCGCCGCAGCTGCTTTGAAAGTAATCATGTTTGAGGTGGTGCGGTTCCTTTTGTATTGCTTTTGTATTAGCTTGTGCGCACTCTTGGGACCAACAACGGGTTGACGAACGCCTACCTGTGGAATATCATGGGATGCAAGCTTCCACTGCTGTGATGATAACTTGCTGGAAGAAGTTAAAGGTATCATCGACAGTCGGAAACCGCTTATTGAAGGGAGAAAGTGAGATAGCTGTAGCCTGATGGAAAGGAGCCCACTCCGCTCAGCTATAACGCCAGGTGGAAATGGGGTTTAACATTGGGCTCGGTGCAATTTTATTTAAGGTAATGATCACTGCCATATAAGTAATCAATGCGAGACTAGGTGAAGCGATTAATAAGAGAATGGGAGCAAAAAGAAATATCTATATAGGAAGAAGTGTATGTATCTAAATATTCATATGTAGGGAGTCCTGTGTTAAGGAATCCTAGGGAAAAGGGTGCTAGGAGATCAACAAGGATCTTAGACTAAGATGAGGTTACAGAGTCGCCCCATAAGGGGTGACGAAGATTGAAGTCTCCCAATATAACAACTGGAGTGGGGAGCTGCTTAAAAAGGTTGGCTATGTCAGTCTTAGTAAACTCGCTACTGGGAGCCAAGTAGATCGAACAGTCAGTGAGATCTATGGACAAATGGATACGTGCTGCTACTGCTTGAAGACTAGTTCGAAGAGGGACTGCAGAATAGAGGAAAGACTTATGAATGAGAATTCCTGCGCTTCTTCTATCATTGTCACCTCTTTCAATAGAAGTTAGCTTCGATGCGTATTCCGACGGTTGGAAGAAGTCGCGATAACATAGCTGAAGTTCCTGCAAACGTATGAACTTTGGTATACAAATGTTAATTAGTTGAACAAGTTCTTCTAAATTAGAGCAGTAGTCACGACAATTTCATTGAAGGAAGGTGGTCATGCAATGCTGTTATTTTTGGGCACCTTTTCATGCCGTTAACAGATCCAGAACGCTTGGA
>JABUQX010051069.1:30000-33790 GCA_015478945.1 Trachelipus rathkii
CGGATGTATGGTTGTGGTGTATTATTTTGGAATCGACCGGCCTGGGAGACCGAAGAAAAAGTGAATTGAGTCAGTAAAGGAAGGCCGGAGGAAGAGAAATGTGACTTTGGCAGAGGCGAGAAGAAAGGTGCATAACTGGAGTGAATTGGGGGGTTTTGTGAGGGGGTATGGTTGTAGCCCACCTGGGCCAAGGGATGAACCCCATATTGACGAGATGCATGGGCGTCGCCAGCTTCCAAGCAAGGGGGGGGCAGCTTAAAATTTTATAGAGCTTTTATATATATATATTATATTATTATATATATATATATATATATATATATCTATATAATATATCTATATATATATATATTATTATATATATATATTAATATATATATAATATATAATATATATATATATATAAGAAAGAGCACACATACTAGAAACACTTGTATGGATAATTAAATGATTAATATGTTTACAAATAAATGTATTTGTATATTAGAACAATAGAATATCAAATACAATTTGCAATGATGGAAAATTCACAATATAGATTCATTGCAAAATTGTATTATTCAATAAAGTAATTTCCCTTGGGTTTCAAGGCAAATTTATCAGCTACTGTTTGAATAAAATATCATAATTGTCAAACACAAACATTTTCCTGTGTACATCATCATAGCCAGTCCGTTTTACCTGTCGTCTTCCATATACTTGCGGCAGACTTGATCGCTTCGCAGAGTACTCGAAAGAGGTGTTCCTACTGTACTGCGTCAGGCTTGCCATGGGCTGGGGAGCTACCGTATCATCAAAGCCTTTATCTCACCGTCGATGGAAAGAAAAGGTTCAGTCTTCCCTTACGACTTGGGTAGATAAAGATTTTTCCTCTAGTACTTCACTACTCAGTTTTTCTTGTCTTTCAACTTTTGTACCAGTTTAGCTTCTTCTCTATGCATTCTACAGTGTGTAACATAACTATAAAATGAAGCTGGTCTTTCCTTTAACTCAATCGATTTGTTATGGTAGCATGTGGAAAGGAATGTAGATATGTCAATGCATTAGGCCGGTGTATTTTCAGTAGAAAACCTAATTTCAAAGAAGAGGTTATAGAAATCCAGATACGGGAGTTTTAAAGGAATCTTCTCCAGAATCGGTGGGGTTTTGTTTGCTGATGGTTGTGCGGTGCTGCTTGCCTACCAAATATCGCGTGGTATAATTCAGATCAATTCTCAGTTGCTCAGCGATTTGAAATTTAGCTTCTTTAACAATTTCTTTTAACACTTCATCGGTGATTTTTTTCTTCATCTTTCCGATGGCTCCTAACCATTTCCACAATATGTTGAATGTTCTGCGATGTTTTGACGATAATCCAAGGTTCTTGGATTGGACGAGTAATTTGCACACTGGCCTCTAACATCGCGAGTACTTCTCGATCATTATCATAGCCAACGATGAATGACGACTTACATGCCGCTGAATGCAACTGAAAAGCGCTTTTTCTTGTGGCGGTATTTCCTTCAATGGAAAGGATTCCTAATTAGGGTTGGGAAAGGAAAAAACAAGCTCGTTTTTTTCCGAAAAAAACGGGTTTTTGTCATGAAAAAAACACAGCCTGAAAAAAACAAGTAAAATTTTGTTTTTTTCGGTTTTTTCAATTAAATTGTGGAATTTACATGTTTTTGACACATTTTTATTATAAGTTTTAGCAAATATGCTCTAAATTGGACATTTTTTTGGTTCCAATTTCCTACAAGGTGGAAGCCCCTGAGTTTGTGTTCAAAAGTTTTATGGGTTTTCCATATTTTTATTTTATATTCTGAATTTTGATATTCATAATATTTTGTTTGTGGCTTCATTAATGTTTTCTTACTCTGTTTCAGCTTTCAGTAACATTTTTATCATAATTATTTATCAGAATTTAAAAATGTCACATACAAAAAGTCGGTCGTGTGACTGACTTCTGAGGGAAATGAAAGGTAGCAAAGGCCTCGCATGAAATGTAATTTTGTTGTGTAAATTGCCAAAACTAGCTATTTTATTGCTCATAATCTAGAACTAGGAAATTCTGAAATTTGCCAACTGAGAGAGATGATTATGCTAGGCAGCTAAGCTTAAGAGATTCCTGTTACTGCCCCTGCTCCTCACCACTGTCATTCTCACACGAAACTTCATACGACCTCTGAGATATCAGACTTATCAGTCATATCCAAATTAAATGTGGCTGTTCACGCGGATGAGCCCAGTGATAATGAGCTTGACAGTAGTCAGCACAGTAGTCGTACTTAGTTAGTCCGACTGGGGTCTGGGGTGGGGACTAGTGATTAGTGAATTAAAAGTTGATATTCCAAAGCCAGATATATTTAATTTAGCCATTCACTTCATTCACATTCATTTACAATCGTGGTATAATTTTAATTTCAATATTTTTTATTATTACATTTGCATCCCTTAAGTCATTTTTGAGTTTTGTCATTAGCACTGCAGAGCTATGCCAAATTAAAATCCGGCTCGGGCAGCATGTAGGTTTACAAATATGGTGATATGATACAAATGTAAAATACATCAGTAAAATTAGCAGAGTAGAAAGCCTACAAACACGCCAGTCTGCAGGCTAAAACCGCTACTATAATTGTAACGAGAACAATTGATAAAAATAAGCAGGAAAGGTAGTTCTGCTATCAAAATGGAATATGTTGTTTAATTTCAGGTATCCCCCTATATTTGAAAATAAATGAACTCAGTGAAAATTATCATATTCCCGCCTCTTTAATATTTTAAAGAATACATTTTAATGGAAGGAAACGAAAAAAATCTGCTAACATAGGAAAGGGGAAGGAACATGAAAAAAAATGTTTTTTTCGTTGAAAAAACAATGATTTTGAAAAAAAACGTTTTTTTCCCAACACTATTCCTAATGCTTGCATCATTCGTACAAAGTGCTCCCTAAACACTCTGATGCACTTGTGCTGTTCAGACCATCTGGTTGGAATAGGCTTGAGATCTTTGGGCCATATCTATTTTCTTTTCCAGACCGATCTCGCGAAAAAACTAATAAATGTCCTTTTAGTTTTGACTTCGTCAGCTGTGTCTTTATCTCATAATGTGTCCAAACGTGTTTACATTGCAAAAACAAGTTTGCATGTGAAAAGCAATGAAAAGACAATGTTTTTTTTATACTTTTTTTCCGCAATTATTGCTTGGTTAACTCCTTCTTTCCCAGACATCGTAGAACAGCCATCGAAACCCAAGCCCACGCAATTCTCGGGATCCAGTTCTTCGGTCGTGACAAAATCGTCAATGGCTTTCGCAATGGTTTTTTTGCGTCAAGCGCTTTCAGTTCTACAAAGCCATCAATTCCTTCTTTGACTTCACGGACTTCTTTGTCGAAATAGCGCAACCCTATGGATAATTGTTCCTTTTCAGAAATAACAGCGGTTTCATCTGCTAGTTAGCTATACGCGCACGCTTCCTTTACCTTATTAACGATGCTTTCCTTTATAGTAGTACCCCACAGAGAAATGATCTCATTCTGAATCTGAACTGATTTGTATGTGGCATTTTTTCTTCCCTGTTTCATAGTTTTTCTTTGACTGAATCTCCGGCATCTATTCGCAAGCGACACAAATCTTGCAACACTCCATCATGATGCTTTACCCGAAGCGGTTAAATCGCGCGACCAGAAAATGTCACACATGAAATAATTGAGGATTTTATTTTTTTTATTTTCTTCTTGATTTTCTTAGAATGCATGTTAATTTGGATGTCTACGCGGCAACGTCCCTGTAGGAACAATCTTGCAGCTTCC
>JABUQX010051070.1:0-2500 GCA_015478945.1 Trachelipus rathkii
CGAGAGAGATTAATTCTCTCCCCCAAACCTCCCTTCTATAGATTGGTCCATCTGAACACATCAATATTCTTAGATTCTATACCCTTATTCCTATACCATAATTCTAAACTACTACATACAGTTAACACAGGTAACAACATAAACTCATGTAAGACCCTAGCGCACTCAGACTTAGTCCCCTTATATCACACCAAGGATTTAATTACACGAGCCACCTTCTACCATTCACAACTTTCCTTACACTTGCATCAACCGTTCCTTTTCATCCAACATGGATCTAATTATTTAAACTCAGACACTTGTTCAGTTGCTCACCATCGGCAACCTAACTCACCGACTACTGTCCATCACTTACAACATAACCTGCTCTTATATCCTTATCTTACTTATATATATATATATATATATATATATATATATATTATATATATCACGTATATATATCTATAACGTTTCACTATATATTATATACTACTCTATTGACTCTTATTAGTAACCCTGACCTTAACATCTCTATATGCAGCGCATAGGCCTCAACTCGTATCTACATTTCCATGATATGAGTAGGAGTGCTACCCTCATCAACGTATCTATAGTATGATATTATTACTAATTTCGTATAGGGATATGTTCGAGCAGTGGAAATTAAAATAAATAAAGCTGCGATGTGTTTAATGCACGTTTGTTTTATATATATATATATAATTAGGGCGTGGAGGTATATATATATATAGTATTATATATTATATCATACCTACTTGGTATCTCATCACTCATTTGTGTATTATTATATATATAATATTAATAGTACGAATTGTTGATTAATTGATAATATATAGGGTCATAACTCGCTTATATGATTTATATATATATATATATTATATATATACTATATTAGGGAAGTACTTGCTAAGTTGGGTGCTACTTTCATATTCGTAGACAGCACCCTATATAAAGGATGGTAATTTTAGAAATCCTATTTGAATGATGTTTTTAATTCACATAAGTAAAAATATGCAATGAAAGTATAGAAGTAACAAAAGTCCCTTCTTTTGAGATACTCTCTCTTCGTAGGCGAATTGATAGTCACAGCCTTTTCCAGCGCGTTTTCCCACAATTCCCTCTGACTCTTTATTTTAGCGAAATTTTGTGATCGAAATTCAAGTCGCAGCTTTTTGAAGTTTTCTTTCTTGCCGGGAGGATTTTTAGTTTCGGGAGAGAGTATCTTGAGTGAGATTTTCTTCTAATTCTTGATGAATGTTTAATCTGACTGAAGAGTATCTCCCAAAAGGACGAGTTTATATATATTTTCAGCTTTGAACTTACTGCTAAAATTTTTGCTCGGCGCACAATCATTAGCCTAAGTACGCAACATAAATTAAAAATTATTTTACAAACAATATTTTTAACATTACTTCCTGCGCAAAACACGGAGTGAGAAAGTATGTTATAATAATTATACAAATATTAAAATTAACCTTCATTCAAATGTATAAATATTTGTGGGCATTTAACTAATGCACCAAACAATATAGAAACATTTCAATGGGGTAAAAATAATAGCTTAAAATACACATAAGAGTTAAAAGTATAAACCTTTCAATAATAGACAAACATTAATTGTAATTCATGTCGCGAAGACATAAGCTAGACATGTATAAACATTTGAAAATGGCAGCAAATAGCTATAAGCAGTGAAAATATCATAAGAATATTCCAGGTTATACGAGCATGAATTTGTTACAACTCCGAAGATCTAAAACATATCATACCAAATATTTGAATAACAAAAATACAATAATTTTATTATACAGAAAAATAAAAGCTGCATTTAAAAACAAGCAATATATTGGATTATATTCCGTTAGATATATGACAAACATACAAACATTTAAATGCATAGAAGTACAAAAATGTTTATACATAATTCTTGATATAAAACAATTGAGTTATTCACAAGTTAAATAGGCCACATCGATCGAACCGTTGAATCCTAGGAAGGTCCAGTATAAGGCGTTTCTAATGTATCCATGGTTTGACCAATGCGCACGTAAATAGTTTTCAAAGTTGTAGTGACGAGAGAAACATTGCTTGACATATGTATAGATACGCACTTGCTTGAAATTTAGGTCTTTTATTATTTGAAAAATTTTCTTCATACATAAAGAAGGTAAGGCATCTTAGAAACATTAACTATTGAAATTCCGAACACAGGTATATCAATATCTGTAGCTTCTATCCACGCTTCACCACTGTATCCTTATTTCCACGCTTGTGGAATCTCCGGCAAATAAATTTCTGCCCATTGAAATCAAACTTAAAATGATGAAAAGCAAATCTCATAACCGTAAAGGTAAGTTTGCTAATGTCTTCGCGATCGCAACTCAACTGGTGATAGTCTATGTTGAGCACAGTACTGTTAAGAGCGCATATGCCAAATTTATCTTGAACAATGAAAAGTTGAAGATTCGCTTTGTGAATTAATCGTCTATTTGCTTGT
>JABUQX010051070.1:7500-12500 GCA_015478945.1 Trachelipus rathkii
ATAGACACTCACCTGCAAATGATAGGTACACAATTCTTTACCTAAACCAAACCGCCTACACCTCCAACACCCATGCCACATTGCCCTCATTAACCCTATCCCCAACAGACTCAAACAACTCTTTCTTCACCAGCCTCTATGTTTAAAACAATTCCTGAACAAGACAACGTCCCACTTCCACCAAACAACACATCATACACCAAACAAATCCACACGACGTTAACAGAAAACTAATTAAGACGCAGACCACAAAACAACATTTTAAACAAACACCCACCAGGAATAGCACCAGCCAAACAAGAAACTAAACATATTAAGAACCATCGCTGTCACAGACTTCCCAAACAATAAACAGACATTAACCACCATATACAAACAATACATTCGTCCAACTCTAAACTACGCCTCCTCAACTTGGCACCCACTACTGCCAAAAAAAAAAAACAACATAAAGAAACTCCAAATCACATAAAGTAAAGCATTAAGAATCATAACGGGATGCACATCAGCAACACCAGAACAACACATACAAAGAAACCCAAATCCTACCCATAGACACTCGCCTGCAAATGATTGGCACACAATTCTTTACCTAAACCCAAACACCCCTACACCAATACACCCATGCCACATTGTCCTCTCTAACCCTATCCATCACAGACTCAAACAACCTCCTTCTTCACCAGCTCTATGGTGCAAACAAATTCTGAACAAGAACAACATCCCACTTCCACCAAACAACACATCATACACCAAACAAATCCACACGACGCTAACCAGAAAACTAATTAAGACGCAGACCACAAAACAACATTTTAAACAAACACCCACCAGGAATAGCACCAGCCAAATAAGAAACTGAAGATATTAAGAACCATTGCTGTCACAGACTTCTTAAACAATAAACAGACATCCACCACCATATACAAACAATACATTCGTCGGACTCTAAACTACGCCTCTCCAACTTCGCACCCACTACTGACAAAAAGACAACATAAAGAAACTCCAATGACACAAAACAAAGCACTAAGAATCATAACAGGATGTACATCAGCAACACCACAACAACACCTACACGAAGAAACCCAAATCCTACCCATAGACACTCACTTGCAAAAGATAGGCACACAATTCTTTACCTAAACCCAAACACCCTTACACCCATGCCACATTGCCCTCTCTAACCCCATCCACCACAGACTCTAACAACCTCCTTCTTCACTAGCTCTATATTACAAACAAATACTGAACAAGAACAACATCCCACCTGGACCAAACAACACATACACCAAACAAATCCACACGACGCTAACAGAAATCTAATTAAGACGCAGACCATCAAGCAACATTTTATTCAAACGCCAACCGGAAATAGCACCAGAATTTAACTCACTACCAAGGATCAGTCAGTCATCTTTGGCCAAGTTAAGATGTGGCCACCACCCTTACTTACAATATTACAAACACAGATTCAAACTCAACCAAACCACCACAAATATCTGTCAAAACTGTTCCGGATTACACATCTCACTTTTTTCTCTCCTGTCTATCTAACTCTCAACCCAGAACAATCTGAAACATTTCTTCCCTGAAAGATCTCTAGAGAAGGCCGGAGGCTTCGGCGGGGTATCTGGACGCGGTGTAGCCCCTCCCACGATGGGGTGGTCAGGGGTTAGATGGTAAAAAGGTATATAAAGTAACATGAAACTACCTAAATACCGTAATGCATGGTTATTAGCAAGAAAACTAAGAAGAAACTTTAAAACGTGAATCCTAAAAAAAAAAAACGAACAATCTTAAAGGAAATAAATGTATGTAAGCGGATCTCTGTGTGTGTTTCACGTCATATGATAAAACAAATAAATAAAAAGAAGATTCCTCTTGAGGAACTTTGCATTTCGTTTCACAATTATTGTTTATCTTTAAAAGATGTTTTGATGGAAAGGACAACTGAAGTCTACAGACAATAATAATACTATTATTTCTAAACAGTAATCTTTTTCCTGCTCAAACAGATAATTTTGCTACAGTATATTATAATTTATTTCATATATATATATATATAATATATATATATATATATATATATAATATATAGTATATTATATATATATATATATATATATTATAAAATAGAAAGAAATATACAAAAAAAAATAATATTTAAGAGAGAGAGAGAGAGAGAGAGAGAGAAGAGAGAGAGAGAAGAGAGAGAGAGCAGAGAGAGAGAGAGAGAGAGGAGACAGAGAGAGAGAGAAGAGAGAGAGAGAGAGAAGAAGAGAAGAAGAGGAGACAGAGAGAGAGTGAGAATATGAATATATATATATATAGAGAGAGAGAGAGAGAGAGAGAGAGAGAGAGAGAGAGAGAGAGAGAGAGAGAGAGAGAGAGAGAGAGAGAGAGAGAGAGAGAGAGAGAGAGAGAGAGAGAGAGAGAGTCCTATTGGCAATGAGAGAGAGAGAGCAGAGGTATGTGCGATGAGAAATAAGATTGAAAAGTGTAAAATATTAAATTTAAACTGATTGAAACGAAAAGTTTAAATAAAAATAAACATTTCAAGGTGCGATAATTAGTTTTATTGAAAGTAATTAAAAAATTTTTTGTTGCTTTTGTTCGGACTAGTTCGTTTCCCGTCGTTCTTAATTCAATAAACTGTATTGAAAATAGAAGGGTGTGGAGCTGTCATGGGCGTCGCCAGCTTTCAAGCTAGGGGGGGCAGCTTAAAATTTTATAAAGCTTATATATATTATATATATATATATATATATATATATATATATATATATATATATATATTATATATATATATAGTATATATTATATATATATATATATATATATATATATATATATATATATATATATATAATATATATTATATATAATAAGAAAGAAGACATTTGTATGGATAATTAAATGATTAATATTTTTAAAAAAATTTATTTTATTAAAACAATAGAATATCAAATACAATATCCATGATGGAAAAATTCACAATATAGAGCAGTTGCCAAAATTGATATTATTTAAAAAAGTAAAAATTCTTGGGTTCAACGCAAATTTATTAACTACTGTTTGAAATAAAAAATTAAAATTGTCAAAACCCAAATTTTTCTGTGTACCTCATCCCTAGCCAGACCGTTTAACCCTGTTCGTCTTCCATCGTACTTTCGCAGCCAGGTCTTTGATCCTTAGCAAGTAACTGAAAGAGTGTTCTACTGTACTGGTGGTGCATCCGGTTGGGCGAGTAGTATCATCAAAGCCTTTTTTCGTCGACGGGAAAGAAAGTTTCAGTCTCCTTTAAGACTTGGGAGAAAACAAGATCTTTAGTTCTTTCACTACTCAGTTTCTTGTCCCTTCAAATTTTGTACCAAAGTTTAAGCTCTTCTTCTATGCCTTCTAAGTGGTAACAACATTATAAAATGAAGCTGTCTTTTCCTTTTACTCATCGATTGTTATGAGTAGCGTGTGGAAAGGATGTAGATATGTCAATGCACTAAGCAAGGTGTATTTTCAGTAGAAAACCGTAATTCCAAAAAGAGAAGTTACAAAATCCAGATACGGAGTTATTAAGGATCTTCTCCAGAACTCGTGGATTTGTTTGCTGATGGTTGCTGCGGGTTGCTCGCTGCCCTGCTAACAAAAATCCGTGGTATCATTCAGATCAAGTACCAGTTGCTCGGCGATTTGATTAACTTCTTTTAACACTTCATCGATGATTTTTTCTTCAACTTTCCCGATGGCTCCTAACCATTTCCACAATAATGTTGAATGTGCTGCGAGGTTTTGACGATATCTAGGTCTTAGATTGGAGAAGATTTATAACTGGCTCTAACATCACAGAGTATTTCGCGATCAATATCATAGCCACGATGAATGACGACTTACATGCGCTGAATGCAACTGAAAAAACGCTTTTTCTTGTGGCGCACTATGTCCTTCAATGGATAAGGATTTCTAATGTTTTACCATCATTCGTACAAGTGCTCCTTAAACACTCTGATGCCCTTGTGTTGTTCAGACCAATCTGGTCTGGCATAGGCTTGGGATGTTTGCATTAATTTTTTTCTAAAGACCGTCTCAACAAAAAAACGTAATAATGTCCTTCATAGTTCCCCCACAGTATTTGCGGATTTCTGGTATTGTGTTCAAATCATTTACAAACTAAATTTTGTTTGTGTGAAGAGCTAATGAAAAAAAACATGCTTTTTTTAATACTTTTCCGCAATATTGCTTGGACACCTCTTCTTTGCAGACATCGTAGAACAGCCGCATCGAAACCAAAGCCACGCATTTCTTGGATCGCATTTCTTCGGTCCGTGACAAAATCGTAAAATAGCTCCTCAATGGTTTCATTCGTCAAGCGCTTTCCAAGTTCTACGAGCGCATAAATTCCTCTTTGACTTCATTGGACTCTTTGTCCAAAATAGCGCAACACTAATGAAAAATTGTTCCTTTCCAGAAATATAAGCGGTTTCATCTGCTAGTAAGCTATACGTGCACGCTTCCTTTACCTATTAACGGTGCTTTCCTTTATAGTAGTACCACATAGGAAATGATTTTATTCTGAATCTGAACTGATTGGTATGTGGCATTTTTCTTCCCCTTTTCAAAATGGCTTTTCAATGATTGATCTCCGGCATCTATTCGTAAGCGGCACAAATCTTGCAACTCTCCCTCATCATGATGCTTACCCCGAAGCGGTAATCGGCGAGTACAAGAAAATGTCACACAGGAAATTATTGAGGATAATACTTTTTTTTTTTATTTTCTCTATGAATTTTCTTTTGAATGCTGGTTAATTTGGACGTCTACCGGCACGTCCTGTAGGAACAACCTTGCAGCTTCAACAGCAGTTTTATACCACTCTGTGTTTGTATGTCCTTACAAACCGCATGAACATCTCTTTTATATTTCGTGGAAAGGTCTTATTGTTTAAAGAAGCCTAGGAACCCCTCTGAACAAACTTTTATTTCGTGAAATAAAATACAAAACTG
>JABUQX010051070.1:17500-62500 GCA_015478945.1 Trachelipus rathkii
GTGGAAAGAGCAAGAATACCAAACACAAAGTCATAATAAAGTTGGTGAAAAGATTTATTTATATAAAAACAAAGCTAGCGAAATATTTAAAAAGTAGGAAGAAATCTTTGTTGAATCACTGGACGAGCTGTTTGATGTAGTCATTAAAAATGCGTTGGAAATAATAAAAATTGAGTGAGGAAGATAAACAATTTGTTTTGAAAGAAAAAGAGCATGACCATCCAGGCTACATGATTGGAGTAAAGAGAGTTTTAACTGCCAAAAAAAGAAGAAATTTAAACCGTCACAAAAAGAATAAAGAAAGAGAAGAGCGAATGGAAGAAGCTCCAAGTAAATCTGACACAATAGAACTGCATAGTAAGTAATTTTATTATATTACTATAAAGGCATTTGATAAATAAAAATTATAACAAAACTGCTTAATTTTTTTGTTTTACAGTAAGTGATGATGACGGCAATAAAATTGAAGTTGAAGCTTCAGAAATTGATTCCAATGTAAGTAGTGACATTTCTGTATTTCCAAACACTTCAAAGGACAGGTTTCCTTGAAGGTGTTCTTTTTTAGGTTTGGTTTCAAATGATCGGGAGATTATTTCTGAAAGTTTCATTCAATTTCCCAATAGCAATAAACTCATGCTAAGAAGGTGGCCTCGGAGCACCTAACCTCTGATATTTTTTGAATTTCTTATTGGGTCAGAGAATTCATGTTCTTTTCAAGTCTCAAATTCTCAGTCTTCATCTTTATACTCAACACAACCTTCTTCTACACAACTCTTAGCATCTTCTTCGAAAACGACCAATTAAAAAATCTTAATCTCTCCTTAATTAATATTCTTAATGTTAACTTTTCTCACTATCTTTCTTGAAAGGATCACATTATTTCTCTTTCTAAATAAGCTTATCAGAGGTTGGGTGTTCTGAGGCGCCCTAAGAATTTCTTCGCTCCGCCACAGTTGCTTGTTCTTTATAGAAATTTTGTTCGCCCTCCTGCATGGAGTATGCTTTACATATCTGGGATGGTTCCACTGACACAGTTCTCCTTGAGAAGGTGTAGTCTAGGGCTTTTTGTCTTTCGTATGCTCTCACTAACTCTCCTCAATCTCTTTCTGCCCGTGAAACTATTGCATCACTCTCCTTATACCATCTCTATAACAATGGACGCTGCTTTTCTGAACTCTTCAATTGTATACCTCCTACTCTGAGGAGAGCTCATATGACTCGTCTTTTGGCACAGTCTCAAACTTTCTCTGTACAGCTATTTGACCCCAGACTTAACATTTATGCTTTTATGATTTCAATCGCCGTGTATCGGTGCATGCCAGCCTTTAAATTGACCTTCCTTCCTGAATTTTTAAAACTCTGGTGGAATTTCGTAGGCCTCTTGCCTTTGCCCATAGGAGAATACACAATTATATCTCCCTTTTTCAGCATTTCTACTTGTATCGCATCCAACCCAGATGATTTTCCCCCTTTTGATTCACTCTTTCAACCTTTGTAATACGTCCTACAATTTCAATTCTAAATTCTTTCTCTGTAATATTTTGCTCTACTCTAATTTGTCTTCTTTCTTCCTCCTCATCTACTCTTCCAGCATTTAGCAATTCCTTAAACTGTTCTCTCCATCTTTCCTCGACCTTCCTATCGTCTTGAACTCCATTCCCATCATAAGTCCTTATCCCAGTTATAACGTCTTCTCTCTTACTTCAAACCTTGTTAATCTCCTTCCAAAACAGTCTACTCCTTTACGGATAATGAGCAACAATCTTTCCACTACACCGTTCGTCCTCCCTTCTCTTTTTAGTCTTTACCTTTCTTTTAACTTCATCTTGCACTTTTGCATTCCTCCAATATTTTGCAAAAACTTCTCTTTTCCCTTTAATAATTACATCTATTTCTTTACTTCATCATTCGCTTCCTTTTCTTTTATCCTTTCAGCCAATCTTCTTCACACCACAAACGTCCCTTGTAGTCATAAATATTGGTTCCTTAGAAGTATTCCATTCATCTTCTATTTCTTCTTTCTCTCTTTCTTTCACTGTTCCCTATTTTCTGCCAAAATTCTTTCGTATTCTGTTGAATATTCTTCATTTTCTAATTTCTGTACTCTTGAACCTTCTACACTCTACAATTTTTTCTTCCACCTCCCTTTCACCTTTATCTTTGCTTCTACCAAATAGTGATCAGATATACCCCCCTACTGCATCCCTTAAGACGTTCACATCCAGCAATCTGTTTTCTCCATTTGACTTACACATACATAATCAAGCAGAGAGCGATCACCTCTCACTCCACTAGCCCATGTATATTTGTATATGTTCCTCTTATTAAACCACGTATTTCCTAATATCATCTTTTTACAGTACATAATTCTAACAATTTTCCCAATTTTTTCCGCTTCTTGCCTTTGTACTCAAAAGGTCCAAATATTTCCTCGACGATATCTTAAGAGATCAACGTTCTGATCGTACTTTAAAATTCCTATTAAAACTACCCAAACAATAGTTTAGTTCACCCCAAAACACCTCGCTTACTTACTCTGTACTATCATTTACTGGTGCATATGCACTTACAAATATCCAGCTTTCATTCTTATTTCATTTTTCCCACGAATCGATCTATTCTTGAACTAATAAATTTATTTTCTTTCCCATATTCCCATAATTAATCTTTCATAAATATAGCTACACCTTCTCTAGGTCTGACTCTTTTTCACTCACCCTTGAAACTAGTCCAGTGTAGCTTCCACTCCATTCCTCTCTTTTGCCTTTCAGCTTTGTTTCACTTAAAACACGCATATCTATCCCATTTTCCTTCACTATAGATTCTCTTCTCTCTTACCCTCAACATTCACTCCTCTAACATTCAAACAAGCAATTTTAAAGATAGTCTTATTTCACACTTTCATCTTTTATTCTAAATTTTGTTTTGTTTTTCTCTCCTTCGTGTGTTCTTTGCAATTGTCTCCTTTGTGTTTACTTCATTGCATCTGTTCTTGGGAAGAAAACCAAATGGCTAGGAGAGTTCCCCGCCTCTTGTAGTCACGCGTTTTCAACAAATTTCACAAGCAAGCATTACCAACTTTCTATATAAGAAAGCTAAAATCGACTAATAGTAGCTCTTATTAAAGTTTAAAAAAAGTTTTACTTTGTAAATATTTAAAATTAATTACCTCAATCCAACCGTGATCTAACTTACAAAAAGTAATAAAAAGGTGCTTCAAAAAATAACGTAATTATAATTAATTTTGAATATTTTTCTTTTTAGTTTAATAACAATCGACGTTTCAATTTTCGTTCTGAGGTCATCATAAGGACTAGAAGTAAACATTGAAGGAAATGACGAATAAGAATAATAGTACAATAAAATAAAAGTTGGCCAACATTAAGCACAAAAACAAACAAGTGATACAATAATATAATAATAATAATAATAATAATAATAATAATAATAATAATAATAATAATAATAATAATAATAATAATAATAATAATAACTTGGGGCAAAGTTAAATATAGCAGGCAATTTGCAATAATAATAATAATAATAATAATAATAATAATAATAATAACAATAATAATAATAATAATAATAATAATAATAAATAATAATACATAATAATAATAATAATAATATATATAATATAATATAATCATAATAATAATAATAATAATAATAATAATAATAATAATAATAATAATAATAATAATAATAATAATAATAATAATAATAATAATAATAATAATAATAATAATAATAATAATAATAATAATAATAATAACTAGGGGCAAAATTAAATATAGCAGACAATTTGCTTTAATAATAATAATAATAATAATAATAATAATAATAATAATAATAATAATAATAATAATAATAATAATAATAATTATAATAATAATAAAAATAAAAATAAAAATATTTCTAATAATAATAATAGTTCAACAATATTGAATATTTATAGTAACAATAATAATAGCTAATAATAATAATAATAATAATAATAATAATAATAATAATAATAATAATAATAATAATAATAATAATAATAATAATAATAATAATAATGAAAGTGACTAATAATAATTACAATTATATAATAGCAAGGAACGTTTACTATATTAGAGACTCTTATTTGTGATTAGAATGGTGCAGTAGACTATAATGAAGAAAGGAGAAATTGAGGGCTAAAGGTTAATAAGTTGGTTAGGAATTAGAATTTTAAGGTTAGTTGGTTATGAATTTTAAATATTATGATATGAGGTTGGAAAATAAAAATTAAACTATCAATAGAGGGTGTGAAGAAGAATCGGACTTCAGTGTAGGTTGTATTTTAATATAGAGTGATTCTAGGATATGAATATCTAGTTTATTGGTTTTTGAGAGTATGTGAAAATTATTTAGAAGTATAGAACTATGGCATTTTTACGAATGAGAATGGATAGCAGTAAGAGGTTTGGAAAGTAAGGTGCCAATTGTTCTGGGGCTGACTGCCACATGCTCACACGCAAGAGTCTTGTCATCTTTAATGGAACCTATATAGGAGTTTTGTAAACCACAAGAACAAGTGTAGCTATAGACAACACCAGACTGCAAGAGCCGAGGTAGAGAATCTTTAAATTTGAAAAGAGAACTTATAGTGAAGGAGTTAATGAAAGAGTATTTTACATTGCAAAAAAGGGTAGAAACGACGGGTGAGATGTGTGAGATCATCAGAAAGTTGAGAGCTGTATGTACCAATATATGGAAATTTAAAATATATCAATTCTCTTTGAGCTAGTAGGACTGGAAAAGATTTGTAATGTACTTTGCTGAATTAAAGGAGAATTTGTTTCGAAATGATGTCTGATGGGAAGCCATTATGTTTAAAGGATTCAGAAATATTACTTTAAATTCAGTTCTATTCATATTGAATAGAACACTGAGTGTAAGCTCTGTGAATCAGAGTAGAAATACTATTGATCTTATATTTTAAATAACTAAAGATGTAGAAGTTAATCCCTAGAGGTGTGTATTTCTTTTTCTGATGGACTGTGTTGCATAGGAGCAGTTGTGTGATGTAATTTCAATATCAAGGAAGGATAATTTATTGTTGAACTCTGTTTCAATGGTAAAAGTGATATTTGGATGCAGGAAATTTAGGAAATCAAAGAATTGCAGGACCTTCCCTTCACTACTGAACAATGAAAAGTGTCATTTACATAATGTCTGTAGAAAATATTATGAATGAGATCTCGATGAAACATTCCCTCAAGATGGATGAGTAAAAGATTGGCCGATGTTGCGTCACAATCTATTTGTTGATAGACTGATTCATTAAAGAGGAAGAAAGAGTCAGAGAGTGATAGAATCAACAAACCTTTAAAAGTTCGTTTGTTTGCTGTTAGGCTGTTAGAAAAAAATGTGTATGGAAACTATTATGTACTGTATCAGCAATTATATTAATGATTTATAGGAGGGGAACATTGGTAAAGAGAGAGAGGATACATCGAAGGACACCATAAAATAGTTCGAACTTTGAGTTTGGATTTCATGAGCAAAACATTGCATTTTTTTTACAGAAACCTAGTTATTAAGAAAAGGTGCAAGTATTGCTTTAATAAATTTAGCCAGGTAAAATTATGATTATTTTTGGTTGGCAGAATTTGGCGGAGATGTCAGAAAGGTTTGTGAATTTTGGGTAGAAAGATCTAGAGCCTAGAGCAGAATTTAAATTATGCTTGAAAGATCTAGAGTCTAGAGCAGAATTTAAATTATTCATGAAAGATCTAGCCTAGAGCAGAATTTATATTATGTATAAAAGATCTAGAGCCTAGAGTGGAAAAACATTAGATCATGATCATAATTAGATTTATACGGCACACCTAATCTGAATCATTTGATCCAATTATTCCTTTTTGTTGGGCAAGACCACACCTTTTCCCTTATCAGGGCGGCAAACAACAAGATCTTTATTTTGTGATAAATTCTTCAGTGTAGAGAGACCATTTTTAGTGAAGAAAGTATGATTGAGTTTTCTTTTCCTGCTATAGAAATGTTTGCGCGCAATGCTTCGCAAATCCTGAAGTACATCGGAAAACTTATACTTAAACTTATGCTAACTTATACTTATATTCCCTTGGTATATGGGAAACGTTTTAATTGTGTTGCCTATTTTCTCTAAGCTAAGGAAGAATTTCTAAAAGGAGATTTTCTCTAAGCTAAGGAAGAATTTCTAAAAGGAGATTGAGTTTACTCAACTTCCTGGAATGAACAATTTTAGTTCCTTCACTATATTTAGTGATACTCGGTAAGATGAGACTCAAGCCATGAATGAAGTAGAGTGGGCTAAAGCAGATTTTAACTATGTTTGTATAGTGGTTGATGGAGCGAGACACTTTGGTTAAACTATATTCTTTGAAGGATATTTCTTTCTGAAGGAGTGTGTCAATTATTATTATTATTATTATTATTATTATTATTATTATTATTATTATTATTATTATTATTATTATTATTATTATTATTATTATTATTATTATTATTATTATTATTATTATTATTATTATTATTATTATTATTATTATTACCGTATCACTTTGTCTGATTTTGTGTTTAATGTTGCGCAACTTTTATTTTATTGTATTATTCTTATTTGTCATTTCCTTTAATGTTTACTTCTAGTACTGATGATGACCAGAACAAAAAACGAAACGTCGATGATGTTTTTGTAAATGGTGTGCCTGTAAATCAAATTACATGTACGAGGACATCGTTTCAATTGTTTTTTAATCATTTAAAATTAAGAAACACATTTCATATATGTTAGATTACTTACTAGAAAAAAAGCCGTACCAAATCAAAGATAAACTACAGAAACAAGAACTTGTTTAATTTAGAAGATTCATCGGAAATTTAAAACTACAAAATTGAAGTAACTGCTAAAACCATTATTTTAGGTATATTTTCAGAATTAAATGTCCTTGAAATGACATCAATTACGTATGATAAATTATTTTTGGAAGCTCAGTGAGAAAAGTTAAGACAACAATTGGTTTCATCTAATCTTTATTATTATATATTTCCAACATATCAATATATTATATGAAATTTATATTCTTTTAAAGTCAAGACTTTATCACCACAATTAGGCAGCGTGGCATCCTGGTCACCCACAATAAGATAAGTTTATTCACTATTATATACTAAATATCAATTTCTATTTATAGTATACTTATATATTATTAATATATAATATAATCTCTATATATATAAATTATTTCCATAATCACCCCTACATATATATAATAATAATTACTAATTACTAGTATTATAAACTTACATATATCACTACGTTTAGTACCTATATATATATATATACTCACTCACTATATATATTACTATCCCATGACCAACACTCACTAATAGTATATATTACTATAAAATTACGGAGCCTTCCACTCGTGGTTTGGAGCGAAATGGTATAGTTTACAACATTTCTTTTATCTCATTTTATACTTTATTTAAATACTTTGATGTTAGATTGTGAGGAGATGGAATAAAATAAAATCATTAATAAATTAATAATAAAAATATAAATAAAAAAAATATAACTACTTATACTATTAACTAACTACTCTATTAACTACTTAACTTATGACTACCTACATAACTACTACTAACTACTTATATACATACTACTACTAATTATAAATAATTAATATATAATAATATAATAATAATTATATAATAAAAATAATAATAAATATAAAATATAATAATAATAATAATAATAATTATATATAATAATAATAATAATATAATTAAATATATAATATAATAATAATAATTTATATATATTTATAAATAATAATAATATATAATAATAATAATAATAAATATATATATAATATAATTAATAATTAATCTAATATATAATAATAATAATTAAAATAATAATATATTAATAATATAATATAATAATTATATAATAATTAAAATTAAAATAATAATGAATGGCAGAGAATATAAGAGGGAATATACATATTGTCTATAATTTTCTCTTATTTGAGTAAATGATAGGTTTTATGGAAATTTATTTATGAAAATATCGTGAGAATCTTCGTCAGAAGATGATGGTCACACATAAATAATTAGGACTTAAGTATTACCATACTTCTCCTATAGAATTGCTTAACTACATATTTATATCACTTTCACTCCATATATATATAATAAAGATTTTATAAATTTCACCTATATATAATATATATATATATATATATATATATATTATATATATATATATATTTAATAATTATATATATTAATAATTATATATTTATATAATTAAAAAACTACCTATCCTAAAGTTAATTTATTTTTTCAAACTTTAAATACTATAAATATATGAGTTAGGTATTATCAGAACATCCTAGTAACATACTATTATATATATATAGAACTGGACTAAGATATAGTTGACTCATAGAACTATGTATATGTGAATTAATATTTGTCTATATATATATATAATATACGTGATGAATAGCGAGAAATCCACTAGGAGTAGGACTATATTAGTATTATATATAATATAGTACTATAGTTGACAATTAAATTTTACTACCTTTATATATATATATATTTATATATAATACCATATAGCTTATCTATATATATATATAATATATATCAACAATATATATATATATATATATATAACTAATGGGCTGAGTGCTATATAATTATATACTATAATATAAAAAAAACTAAAATATAACTGTTATACTATATAGATATATATTTTTTTTATTAATATTAGTGACACTATATATATAATATTATATAGCATATAAATCATGTGAGTGAGCTGACTCAGTACAATTATATATACTAATATAAATATATGTATATATATATAATAATATAATAAGTTAATATATTTGTATATGATTTAATAAAGCTCCTTTCTTTTCAACATGGTCGGTTTGGAGCGCTGAGAGTGAGTAAATTATTTATACACTCACAGCCGGTGTTGCTTATACGTCCGTTTAGTGAGCTACTATACATTTACTTCTATATATACTCTTACTCATTATATATAGCTAATATAGGTGAGTATAAAAAAGATAAAATTATATCTTATTCCGATATATATATTATGATAAAAAATATTAAATATCTAAATATGTAATATATATATTCATATATTTTCATCTATATTTATCTTATTACTGTTCTATAATAATAATCTTCTATGTTCATAATATATATATTATACTATTATTATAATAATATACCAATCTTATTCAGTATATATATATAATAAAACGTATATATCATATATAGTATTATATTAGAAACATATATATATGATATTAAATATAAATATATTAATATAGAATATATATATTATATGTATATATATATTAAATATGTAAATAAATATTGTAAGAACATGAAACCACATACAAAGTATAATAGAAGAGAGTTGTGGATATACTAATTTATCACATATATGTAGATTCGTGCACTGTCAAATTCAAGTGCGTAAGTACTTAGAAGAATATATGTGTTATTATTTATAGAATATTACACTAGAAATATAAATAATTTGTTTGAAGTTTTTTCAAAAACATATCATAATATTATATAATATTATATATTATATATATGGTACTTATTATATACTTATATTAGTATACTTTTTTAAGTAAGGTATAGCTGAGTATATATATAATTATATATAATTATACTATATGGTATGTGCAGCATTAAATACTACTATTAATACTAGTAAGGCGTTATTAGTATATCCTTACTATATGTGAGTGAGTTATCTACTATATACCTACGTTGTATATTAGAGTTTATACGTTAGACAGGTTACGTAGGTACCTCGGGACGTGAGTGACATATTACTCTTACGTACTGAGTTCAGTGCCCTATCCCTTGCTACATCAGTCGATCTGGTATATCCGTAACTATCTACACTATATCATGATATTATTACACTTATACTATTTACGGGTTTCTAAGTTTTCATTAATTAAAAACTATCTCTAATCATAATTATAATTATATTATATAATATATGTGATAATATTAATACTAATTATATTTATATTATTTCTATTTATATATTTATTATATAACTTATTAATATCTATATATATAATATTATTTATATCATATTTCTTACTTCTACTTTATTATTAATAATATCTAAATATAATATATTAATATTTATATATATACATTAATTATATAATATATATTATATCAAAATTATTATATTAATATATATTATAATATATATACTTTATATAATTATATTCTATATAAATATTTAACTATTATATAATTATCTCTTATATAATATATATATACTATTATTAATATATATTATATCTTGCTTTATATATATATTATACCATCATTATAATATACTTATAGATATATAAATAGATTAAATATAGTTATACTATACTATATTATACATTAACACAGATATAGTATATCATATATTCTTTTAATAAATAAATAACTTATATTGATTGATATGATACTATATATATGAAAAATACTTCTATTTTAGATATATTAAAGATCGAGATATGTATTGAAATAATTATACCACAGTACCGGGTCATTAGTGAGGCTATCAGTATGATGATAGATTTGAATTGGGATATTATAAGAGACATAAGTACGTAAAATTATCTTAGTAATATGGTATAGAGGTGAAAATGTGGTTTATATTCTCACGCGGAGCTGTACTCGCCACAATACTAATGTTATGGATATATGGTCAGAATTATATATATGTAGTGTATTTTTCGTATGTGGAATATATATTCATATATAATAGATATATGGTGTCTTATATAATATTAATCGAGAGTATATAACAATATACAGGGCAGTATCAATTATTATTCGCAGTATATAGTATTTATAATATACAAACAATGTCTGCATGAGTGTATTACATTTCTTACAAATTATTTTTTATACATTTCGAAGATTATTATATCGTGTCCCAGCTTTATCTCATATTCATTTCAAGGTTTTTATAAGTTAACAACAACAAATCTAGTCACACATAATTCTTTAATTTATTTATTAAATACTATTTGCCTTATATAATATATAACGAAAGAAAAATTCACACATTGTGCTCTCTGAAATCACACTTTAGTTACGCTAAAACTCATCCTTCACTTTGAGTGAGAGATCGATGTGACTACGTTCATTACTTACACAGTCCCATTGCTTTGTCATGATTCAACTCTCATCTGTAAGACACTCCTCATTCAATCACTAATATTAACTACAAGTAACCTTTATGACTTATCATAACTCTTACTCAAGTGGTGTGTATGCTGAAGGCACGTGTCTGGTGCTCATTTAATTAAAATGTTATCATAACAGTGCCATTAGTTTTCGCACACCCTTTGGACATATATGTTGACATGTGTGATCAGGTTTTTACTTGGCTATTTGAGCCTTAAGCGCGAGAACTAGGAGAATTATTAAACAAAGAAAGAAAAATCAAAGCATCCGAGCACGCTTTCCGCGAGATTATTTTATGGTGCGGATTGTGTGGTGTGTGTGGAGAATTGGGTGTTTAATTAAATCATATTCGTTTTAACTTTTAAATGACAAATGTATATACATTCTATTAAAGAGCGCATAAAATGAGTTAACTCTCTAATATAGGTGTACTATAATTAAATTAGTACGACAGTATCCCATTTTATAAATAAATAATAATATTGGTTATTTTTGACCAGTAATGAATTTTTACTTTTCTATAATATACTACCGTACATGACTATATTCAAGACTATTAAATGTTTTGCAAGTATCATCATGGGAATCCAACTTACTGTTAAACACCTCACTAATAGTAAATAATTACCAAAAAATATTAACATCATAATCTGTTTCAGTTTAATCAGATTCTTTTTTTCATTATTAAAAAAAAACTTAATAAGAATTCCTACAAAACGAATTAAAGTAGATCAGAACTTTTTCTTTTCTTTGTAGTTTCTATTTTATCTATTTATTTTTCTTTTATTACTTTTATTCCACTGTGCACTTGAATGTACCTACTATGATATACACTTACATTTATTCGAGTTCGATACTCTCTCTTTACATAGCTGACTTAAGTGCACTCATTATACTAGGAATATCTACTGAGGTATTACTCACTTCTCAGTATTTTAACTACTATATCAATATCAAACTAGTTAAAAAATCTGACTTTCGCTCAACTCTTACTTTCATTCATTACTTGCATCTATTAATCTCACCGGAGTTATACTAAATATAGGAAGGAACTAAAATTGTTCATTCCAGGAAGTTGAGTAAACTCAATCTCCTTTTAGAAATTCTTCCTTAGCTTAGAGAAAATCTCCTTTTAGAAATTCTTCCTTAGCTTAGAGAAAATAGGCAACACAATTAAAACGTTTCCCATATACCAAGGGAATATAAGTATAAGTTAGCATAAGTTTAAGTATAAGTTTTCCGATGTACTTCAGGATTTGCGAAGCATTGCGCGCAAACATTTCTATAGCAGGAAAAGAAAACTCAATCATACTTTCTTCACTAAAAATGGTCTCTCTACACTGAAGAATTTATCACAAAATAAAGATCTTGTTGTTTGCCGCCCTGATAAGGGAAAAGGTGTGGTCTTGCCCAACAAAAAGGAATAATTGGATCAAATGATTCAGATTCTCTCTGACACTACCAAATTCACTAAATGTTCCACTCTGGCTTCAACTTTAATTCAAAAGCTCTATGACAAATTCAGCAGAAGATTAAAATCAATCAAGAAGTTTTGTAATGTCAGTGACGTGGCCTTCTCTGAACCACAATGTACAGGTTCATCACTTGGGGTCCTTTACGGACTATCCAAAATTTACAAACCTTTTTGCCTTCTTCGCCCAATTCTGGCAGCCTACAATAACCATAATTTTTAACTGGCTAAATTTATTAAAGCAATACTTGCACCTTTTCTTAATAACTAGGTTTCTGTAAAAAAAATGCAATGTTTTGCTCATGAAATCCAAACTCAAAGTTCGAACTATTTTATGGTGTCCTTCGATGTATCCTCTCTCTCTTTACCAATGTTCCCCTCCTATAAATCATTAATATAATTGCTGATACAGTACATAATAGTTTCCATACACATTTTTTTCTAACAGCCTAACAGCAAACAAACGAACTTTTAAAGGTTTGTTGATTCTATCACTCTCTGACTCTTTCTTCCTCTTTAATGAATCAGTCTATCAACAAATAGATTGTGACGCAACATCGGCCAATCTTTTACTCATCCATCTTGAGGGAATGTTTCATCGAGATCTCATTCATAATATTTTCTACAGACATTATGTAAATGACACTTTTCATTGTTCAGTAGTGAAGGTGAGGCCTTGCAATTCTTTGACTTCTTTAATATCCTCCATCCAAATTTCACTTTCACCATTGAAACTGAGATCAACAATAAATTATCCTTCCATGATATTGAAGTTACAAGACAATAGTTACTATACAACACAGTCCATCAAATAAAGACATACACACCTCTGCGGTGTGTTTTGGGACAGAGAATTGCTAATCTATATATATATAGTACTATATAATAATATATATATATATATAATATATATTATATAAATATAATATATATATATATATATATATATAATATATATATATATATATTATATATATATATATCTATATATACTATATATATATATATATATATATATTATATATATATATATATACTATATTTATATATATATATAATATATATATATATTTATATATATATATATATAATATATTTGATATATATAATATATATATATATAATATATTATATATATATATATATATATAATATATATATATATATCTATATAATAATATATATATATATATATATATATATGTCATGAATTTTTTTATTTTTTATTTTTTTTTTTGGCATTCCTGACCAGACATCTGATTTAATAGCTGTCAAATTTATTCCTCTTTCCTTAAATCTTCCGGCAAATGTACAGTTAGGTTTTTGTAAGTTTGGCTGGACCGTATTTTCATTTAATAGCCATTGGTGATGAATAAAGATTTTACGTTATTAATAGTTGTAATTGAGTTTTAAAATTGCTTTTATTTTTATTATCTTTCTTTATGAGATGTTTTTTTTTTAAGGTTCTCTCGTTTTAATATTTCTTTAAAGTAACTAGATGTACGTACAATTTTTTCTAATTGTACGATTTTTTCCACCTGAAGCCTGTCTGTGCTTCTTGGGCATACCAAACATACTAATTTGTATACAGCTTGATGTATAAATTTTGTTTATAGTTGAATATTAGAGTGTGTGAGAACACATCTCTCTTTTTCATATTTACCTATTAAGAGTATTAGAGAAAGTCAAGGACATAATATTATTTATTTTTATTTATATAGTATGGGCTGCTGTGGAGCTGTAGCAGGTGAGAGTGTGAGGACATGAGAAAGAGGTGAGGAGACCACAGTCTCTTTTACTCGTATTGTCCCCCGGGATAAGCCGTGAGAGACGCGTGATCTCATAGCGAGTCTTGGCGTATTATTCCGTGGAGTACATTAGAGTTAATAAAATAAATCCCCATCGGTTCATTTTCCATACAAATTTTCATACGCTGGATTATAATACTGCTCATAAGTTTTTCACTGTACCTATTCTAGTTTTGGACTTTATCATACTATAGATTTAGAAACTTTCATAGATTAATTTTTTTTTTATTTTCCATAACAAAATTTCATACGCACTGATTCATATATGTTTTTCAGTTCTTCTGTTATCCTATAATACTTAGTTACATTTTTTGGATGCTGTGAATTATCTTATTTTTTACAAATTATAATAAAATATTTTAAAAATATATTTCTTTTAATATCTATGAATTTCTTTGAATTTCTTTTATAAACTTTGGTTCACAAAGTTTTATATAACTAATTAGAATATTATTCTTTAATATATATATACGGTTTTGTATGTAACGATGCCAGGAGTTAAATGTGTTTCATGCGGAACATCCGTTTCTAGGATATATTAATAATACGTTTCGGGTGTAGTATAAGATTTCACATTCACATCACTTTTGGATAATAAAGTTTAAGTTCAGAGAAGTTCAATATCTCGAATTGCAAGACCTTATTGGTGACAATCACTCTGTATTATTTTTGAGGTGTGTATATAAATATTCTCCGAGATACATTCGACTCTATATCTTGTCTGTATAAATTGCTTTGTACTTCTTTTTTAATTTCGCGTCACTCGCTCTCTCTCTCTCTCTCTCTCGTCACACTGTTTATTCGCGAAATATTGGTACATTATTATATTATTTAGAGTCTACTTAATATACTGATATTCGTATATATATATATATATAATAGCGTGAAGTTGTGTTGGACAGCTATCTTAAGTTTTTTTTATATTATTATAATTATGTTGTGACTTTATTTTTATATTACACTAGGAAATCATAACTATTGTAGCAGCGTTTATTGCGTTATCACTTTATAAGTATTATTATGTGTATGAAACTTTATATTAATTCTATATCTGTGAGTATATTATAAATATGTGATAACGTTATTAGGTCTCCAAATGTATAGACATTTTTATATATCTCGAGTTTAAATCTTGGGAGGTTGGCGGAATTTTTTTACGTCACTACAGTTCATTGCTTTTTATAGAGGTGAGATCTGATATTTTTTCTACACTTACTGAGTGATGAGTTATTAGTATGATTGATAATACATAAGTATATACTATATATACTCACAATATTAATATAATTATTAGGTAGAATTTAATAGCTACAGAAGCGGAAGAATACATATTAGAAGTTTTGCATATCAATTGCACGCAAATAGGTTTACACGGGGTGTGTGCGTAACGGGTGGTAGGGTGATATATTAAAAATAAAGAGAGTTGAGGACGTCTCGGAGTAATTATGAAAGCTATCTCGCACTGAGTGGTGTGAGTGATAAGGTGAAATATCTCTCAAATTTTATATAAAAAGTCATATTTCACTACCGTGAGCATTCTTGAGAATATCTTAGCCGAAATTTTTTCAAGTATGTGAAAAACCTGTGTGTGTTCTATTGTCTAGACGAGTCATCTTGCCAGAAGCTTCTCTACTTGACTGCTGTGTTTCAATATCTTGAGATCTCATAATAATTCATAGAATTAATGATAGGGATCTATGTAATTTTATATATCTCGTGTATGCTCTCTTAACATTGTGCACATATAACTAGTGATATAATTGTTATCGGATAATCGTTAATATTTGAAAAGAACCAGAACTTATGACTGAGAAATTACTCTAATATGTGAAGAAATACGTACTTATATGATCGTAACATATACGTCATCCAGATCTCTATACTTATAATTATGACATTCTCTCGTGACGTATGTCATAACGTCATCACAGCGAAAGGGTTTAATAAAAACACCCTAATTTAATTTATCATAAAAACTCTGCTGGATAAATCTGAACCCTAGACTCATAGAGGGTGTTTTTATCATTTACAAATTGAATTGCGAGCAGTTTGCATTATATATTTTGTACAACATAATTCCCAGTCCTTAAGTATTTCCACCTGTGCGGTACTCATGTTTGGTCCCAGCCGCTGAGTGTGAGCGTGAAGAGCCGCGGCATGCCCTATGTGGTGGGTGGCGAAGATATTCACACACATAGGAAGTATTGGCATCGAGTGTTGTTCTTTTGAGCTCATCGTGACTGTGGTCTCATATGCACTAGCACTTACATAGCTCTTTGGTCCCGTTTCGATCTCGCAGCAGGTGAAATACACTTTAAGGGTGTTTTTATCAATACAAATTGAACTTCCGTCGTGTGCAAATTAATTTTACTCTGACTGTATTATATACTATATATACTTATATATATATATATATTATATATATATATATATATATATATATATATATATATATATATTATATATATCTAATGATTATATATACTTATTTATATATATCTACTTTATATGGTATATATATATATATATTATATACGTACTATATATTATTATATTATAATATATATTTTATTAGGTCAGGAAATAATGATATTAGTATATATATAGTTAGTTAGTATATATAGTTAGTATATATAATTATCTAATTTCTACTTAATATCTTAGTATATGAGAATGATAATGATTAGTAATCTAATATTGTTTATATACACCTCAAGGTATATGTGAGCTTTATATTTATTTTCATCGCGCTTATACTAGTGTTAGCGTTTTGGTGAAAGCATCTATTAATTGAATGATGCACAAATGATTTTTGCTATTAATTTCTATCATCAAAATTAGACCTAAAGCGAATGTTTGTGATTTCCTATTATTCATACCCATGGCTTTTCTTCTAATTCGCGAACGTTCTTTGCATTAGAATCTTTATCACGCAAAATGACCTCACCCTCCATAATTTTTGATGTTGTTAAGACAATCATTCTTAAACTAACATCACCAATCTCTGAAATCGAGACTTCTAGTCAAGCATGATATATATATTATATGTATGGAGTTTTGTTATAAATATGAATTCATGAAGATTATGCCCTTATATTATATTAAATATAATACTTATTATATTAGTATTATCTATTATATATTTTTTTAACTATTATATTATATATATAGTGAGAGTGAGGAAAGGTATATTATCATTAGCTTATTAATTTTTATATATTTGAAGATTTTTAATAAATAATATATCTATATATAAATAGATGGTATTGTTACATTTTATATATGCAGTTGATATCATTAGGTGTTAGACACAGTCGCATGTAAGGCATGATCAGCATGTGTGTCATAGAGTGTGTGGCGCATCTACTATACGAAGTCGGACTTGATATTTTTCATATGTACGCTTTAGAGAAATTAAATTTAGGTTATATATCAGGAGTGTGATATAACTGTTGTAACAAAGTAGAATCCATTTTGTGAATATGAAACAGTGTGTTTTGAGTGCATCCCACATCACACAACTCCAAATAGTGTAAGGCGTGAGATTTGAACTCTTGTTAAGTGACGATGGATCACCTCACATATGTGGTGGCATATACGCTAATGATGAGTAAATTTGTCGAGGATTATAGCTCATTTGAGTGAAGTATTGATTCAACACATCATAAAGGTTATAGCTATCATAGCCATTCCTACAGTATTATAAAATAATCATTTGAGTAATAACGATTTAAAAGCTAAAAGTAATAATGAAATAATAACTTTCATCTTCATATTAATCTCATGCATGTTATAAAATCTATTATTTTAATATATTTGATGGATATTATCATTATCATTATTTAATTATTATTTGGTTTATTTGATCAATATATAATACAAATATATACTTGCATGTTAAATATGGGTTTTTATAAACACGACATACGCATACATCCTATCATTCACAAACATCCATATAGAAATATTACCAAATTTAATAAAATAAATTAACTTTTGAAAGGCCTAAATTTTATTAAATACAGTGTAATTTTAATCGCTCTATAGATGATCAAAGGGACGATATAGTGAGTGGATTGAATATTAAATCTTCATGGTTGAAGACACGAACTAGTATTTTGTTGACAATAATACAAGAAAAAAGTACTTGTTTCTCTAACTAATGCTGTGCCCGTGTAATAAATAACTCACCTTATTTCTCTCTCTATATGTGATAAGCTATAAACATATAGAACATAGAGTAAGTAAGGAAAGTTACTCAAATAGAAACATTAGATTATGATATCTCAGTGAGCCTGAAAAGAGCCGTTATACAGTAGATAAGACCGCGTAAATCAAGAGAAAATACAATTAGCACGCCCTAGAGACGACGCCCACAAGTTTTCTAACGATTTTTGTTATTAATCGCCATTAAAAGACTGTTACATCAACTTAAGAGAAAGCTCTCTTTTTGCTAGCTAAAACTATGGTCGCTAAGAAAACTTCTCCAAGAAAAAAAGGGGAACGGAACTCCCCCACTCAGCAACAGCCTACTCTATCCCCCACCGAAGGAGATGTTCATTCCTCACCTGTGAGCCGCACGGTAGCAATCTACATCATCGACCTTTCCCAATACCATATCGTCGTATTAGATTTTCATTTGAGAGCGAAAAAAGCGCGCCAAAAGAAAGCAATCATATTATATATTAATATACACATAAAATAGAAACTCTCACAAGTTCGAGCGTACTATCATTTCTTCATCTTAGTAATAATCTGTTCTGTAGCAACTTTAGAACCTAAATATTCACACTTCTTTTTGTATTTCATATTCAATTTCACTTTCGTATATGCAGCGCAAATATAAAATAAATATTATTTTTAGTTGAGTATATATGAGCAAACCTTTCTACTTCTTTGATACTTGCTTGTGCGAAGCTATCTTGTTCGGGCTAAGAAATATCCAGTTAACGCATAAAAATAATAAGTAATAAGGGTTACCTTTAAAAACTTCCAGAAATGACTTAGGAATGAAGAGGACTAATATATAAATAACTCATAGGATAGGCATATATTTTATTTTTTAGTTAATATTATTAGTATAACAATTAATTGAATAAATCTATATTATATTATGGTATAATAAATAATGAGTATAGTTTAGAGATAAATAATAATAATAAATAATAATAATATAATAATAATTTTAGACCATAAGATTATATCAATCCTTAAATAATTAATATAAGACTGACAAATTCATTTTTTAATTTAAATTTATAAATAACTCCACATTTTAGTTATTTTTATCAGATTTATAAAATAACGGCTGACATATCATATTTTTTAATTAGGCGCTATATAATAATCCAAAATATGTTTTTAATAATGAAATAAAAAGATCTCATATATTTTTAAGTAATAATGACATCAGATTTTTTAATTATATTATACACTCATCAATAATTTTTATATATATAACGGAGAAAAAATGAAATGTGTTAGCATTGAAAGATTACAAAACTTTATTGTTTGAATAAAAATAAACTGTTTAAAATATCCTAGTTGATTCCAAGAAGATATATTTGTGTCATTAACAAACTATCAAATAGTATTGAAGATGGTAAGATCTTCAAGAGGAGTAAGTTTAATTTATATCTGATTATTGAAGTATATATTTTACCAATATAATATAGTTGTTAAGCTATTAATTAAGAGTGGAAGTGTTTGTTAAATTATACTGTGATTGATGTAGACATGCAAATAGAGTTACGTATAATAACCCATCTCAACCTCTTTTTGCATGCGAAACTATATCAAAACATTTCTTGTAGTGACGTAACTTACAAATTTACATGCTCCACCAGATTAGATAGTCGTACATGAAATAGCAACTCAAACAAACCTCCTATCGCGGCTTTTTTGTAGAATCAGGAACTGAAGTTAATGTTCTACGTTTTAAAAACTAGTTTTATTATTATGAATATTTCTTATGAAGTTGACTGGAACATTAGAGGCGGTCCATATGCGGCACCGCTTCTTAATTATAATTTTTATTAGTTTGACCTGGGACGACGAAAATGAGGTTACTAACAAATTAGGATCCAAATAAGGTAGGTTGGCTTTCTTGAACCACAGTAAATGCTTAAAGGTAGCTTAAATTGAATAGCTGTAAAAATTTAGGTGCCTTGAAGGAAGACTTGACTGGAGGCAGGAACAATACGTAGAACTGTGAGAGGGGCTGATATCTAAGAAATAAATGTCGCAATCTGGTCAAGTTGACTATCACTTGATTTTTGGATTTTTTTAATAATCTTGTCTGCCAATTAAAATCATTATTAACCGTGCTTAAGAGCGAGTTGATCAAGTGGCAGATGTACCTTGTTCAAAGTTTTTTTAACTTGGTGTAGTGAATATTTAATGAAGGATGATGATATCGAATAAAATAAAAAGTTAGATGAATATGTATTAAATAAATAAATATCAAATTATTAAAATGTTGTTTAATCAAAAATAATTAATGAAAAGACACTTGTCGAGACGGAACAAAGTCTACTCAAAGTAAAAACATTTCAAATGAACACGAAAAGAGCGTGAGCGCGGAGCTTTATTTATCATAAGCTCCTGATCTAGAACCCTTCCTCTACATTAGTGGTTGATGTTTTAGCTACAATTTGACGCTCTCTCATTAAGTATTTTTTTAACGTATAAGTTTTTTTTCAAGGCACTATATTATTAGTTAAGTAGAAAGTCGTAATTATTCAAATGCAGCAAAGTTAGAAGCTCTCTTAAGGGTGTCCTTATTTGAAGCGTGGGTGTGAGCTGTTGAACGTTGGTGTCAAGCGTTATTGGCTAGCTATTGAGGGGGATGGAGACTTCACCCCTCAGTAATATGAGGTGACTGTTCGAAAGGAAAATTTTTGGCAATAAATCATAACCATTCTTTTGATAAGTACTTACTCTTAAATTCTACAATTCATATGTATGTAAGATACATTTCTGATAGACTATTAATGATATTGTTTTAAGTTTAAAGGCATAGATAACATGCTTCGTGTTGATATTTAAAGATCATTCACGGGTTGACTAGAGAAGTGTAAAAATAAACTAAGTTGGCAGAAAGTTCGTTCGCATCTAATCAATAAGGAGTAATATCCAATTGAGAACCCGCGTTTTGGAACAGGCTAAGATACCTTATAATGAAATTTTAGATAAATTATCATTGGGATAACAATCAGAAGAGTAATGTGTATAATAGAATTTATTTAAAATAGATTTCCTTTTCCTACTTAAAGCTTTAAATAATTTACGAGGTTTTAGGTCTCAAAAATTGTGAAAGATTACTTCAACATATGATAAAATTCTTAAATATATAATATTGTGGGAAATTACACAATATGAATATTTGTTTATAAGTATAATCTTAAATCTAAAACACTGCCTTGCTAATAGACAGACTATCTTAAGTCTATCTTGGTAAAAGACTGGTGACCATCTAGGTAATGCAGCTCTCTTAATTAAATGATTCCTACGAATAATAATTAGGAAGCTTTATTGACCTCTCTAGAATGTTCCCAGTCAACCAACCATATTTCACAAAATAATATCACTAAATAGATACAAGAGCAGTGTTTTAACCAACTACCTCGGATGGTCCTTTTTACGACACACTGTCCAGTCAAACCATAACTATAAGTTAAAATAATCAACTCAAAAATCTTCAATTAAAGAAGGCACGCATTGGCCACCCTCATTCTCCGTTTATCCCTTTAACAACTTCTCTCACAACAGAAGACACCACACCAATTTAGACCACTCAAGCATTGGCCCTTCGCTCCCTACACTCTCTAGATATACCCAACAGTAATTATACAAACAATTATATAATAATAAATAAGCATAATACCTTTAATAAAGGGAAATCGTATGGGCAACTAACATCAAGACTGTCCCAGTCACCCATAATAATTAATAATTAAAGAATAAAATAATAAAGCCATAATGGATCAATCTAGAAATATAGGTCAACTTTTTGGATTTATAAATGAGAAATAAAACAAAATTATGAAAGCACCCGGATGGTCCTTTTCTTAGAACCTGTCCCAGTTCGAGATCCACTCTTATCATAATCAATTAATAATTGGAGTTAAAAGCACCAGCATTGGCCCACACACTTCTAGTAATGTCCGGTCAATCTCTTAATACTCATAAAAATTAAGAATTAGTGAATAGTTTTTAATAATAATTAATGTAATTAATAGATCTAAAATAGCATTCTACATCAATTAAGCAAAGCCTTCAATGGCCTACCTACACTGTCCAGTCAACCAACAATTGAATTAAATAATTAAGAATATTCATATCCAGAAATGTAATTCTTATCCTTCTAGATGTCCTCAGTCTCACAACTCCATAATAATTAATAAAATAAGATTAATAATCATTCAGAAGGACCGCATCGGGCCCTAGTTTTTCTCGAAACTGTCGACACAGTGCACTACCATCAATAAATTATAAGATAATTAAATCGATAGATTTATTCTTAATTAGTTATTTGGAGGTTGAACGGAGACAGGTATCTAGACTATTGGTCACGCAATTGCCGGCTTTCTTGTGTAAAATAGAATTTTATTAACTCTGATTTTATTCAAATTTTTTGTTTGATGAGTCTGCAACTGGAGACAGTCTAGGTAGGCCCTATGTGGCTTCTTAATTATAGAAATACCATTTGTACTAAAATTTACATAAATATCTATTATTAATAATAAAAATTTAATTCTTAATAAATCATAAAACTATTATGAATTTCTAAAGTTTGGTTTTGATTTATCTGAGGCGACAATATATCTAGAAGGGGACAATAGCAACCGGGCAGACCCAAAAGATCGTACCGTTGAATAGAGAGAACTTCTCCAGACTTCTATAAAAAGGAAAAAACATGCAAGTTGTTTGTTCTCTAATCCATTAAAACAGCTATATTAACTTTTTGGCTGTGTAAAGAATGTACTTGTTTCATTCAAAGTTGTGGAGCTTTGATTAAACTTAGTGGATAAAAGAAAGAGGGCATCTAACACTTTTCCATAAGAGTGGTTACTTAAATAATTATGTAATCGTGGCCTCTCTAATTAAATTACCTAAATAATCAGTTAATTGAATAATTTAATCATATATAACATCATTCCAAATTATGCCAACTGTGGGTACCTGGGAACATTATTTAGGAGCTAAGATAAGTAAAAGGTGATGCTGTCCCTTCCTCCTATAGTCGCATATGTTTGTCAATATTATAGCAGTGGTAATTATCGCTTAGATATATCTCCTGTTTTGCGACCCTGTTTGATCAAGACTAAAAGTCAATTAGAGAAACTGTTAGTTTGAGATATATGTTAGTTCATATGTAGCTTATTCATAGTTTTTTTTAAATTGCTCAGCAGCATTGTATCACTGGGGACATTCATAGAAGGGCCAATGTAAAAAATGTAATTAATGGGTATTAATAACTGTGGCGGGGCTCCAGGAGTCTGAAATAAATTTGTATGATGTAATTATATATTTTAAAAGGTATGTTGATTAATCGAATTTGTAAGCATTTAAACATATTTTAGAGGGTGTGTGGCTGCAAGTAGCTTGGGAAGAATGAACTACCAGATATTCTTATATAATAAAATAACAAGTATTTCTAATATGCATGCCGTCTTACGGTTTATAAGGGGTTCACGACTTACTGGTAAATTTTAGAAGGACAATATATATTCGTATACCTTTATAAGTCTCTCTAATTTTTACTGCCAGTTGCATACTGGACGCAAAACAAATAATCTAGTAGGGTTCGACTAATTGTGAGAGAATTGCCCTTTTTAGAATTATAGGCCTTTCGTAAGAACACTTCATTACTCAATTTGCAACAAATTTCTCTTTTTAAGAGTGGATATGAATTAAATATTAATTATGATTTAATTATTGTGGGTTATTAATTTAATTGGGAAATGAGAGCTCACAGTCCTAACAGGTTGAGGTACAACGTGACATTGCATGTGTCGCGCCAATTTCTTATGCGTCACTTATTTTTGCTTCACTTACATATTATATTGCAATATTAAATTATTTGATTAATGAGAGTGTCTGACTTGGGACATTCCATCAGAAAGTGGAGTGTAACGTACAAATGGTGACACTGTCAAAATCTTTACCAAGTCTAGATATTTATTGGATTTTAGAGGAACATGTTTCAATGCAAAATTAGTATTTAGATTTTTATGTATTTATTTAACAGAATTGGATTGGGTAAACATGTGTGAATTACTAATGTTTCATAAATCTTAAAGACCATGACTTGGGAGCTAATCTTTCCTCTCTCAAACGCTAGTCTAAGGCCCTAATTGTTTTTATATATTATGGTCTTATAACTCGCGACGCGAACCCACTTCTAGAGACGCGGTTCATCGCAGCTTCTTCTATTAATTATTAATTATATGTGCGCTCGACTTGACTGGCGGACAGTCTAGATCAAGGCCCATGCGGCTTACATGATAGACTTAATTAATTATTGTATCTT
The DNA here is from genome assembly GCA_015478945.1 of Trachelipus rathkii. NCBI lineage: Eukaryota > Metazoa > Arthropoda > Malacostraca > Isopoda > Trachelipodidae > Trachelipus > Trachelipus rathkii. The sequence goes on from JABUQX010051070.1 coordinate 42,588, forward strand.
ATAATTATTATGGGCATTACATTCTGACTGGGAGACATCAGCTCTTTGTTAACATCAGCGCATACTAACCCAATATTCATCCCTGACTCGGCTTTTTCAACTCTCCAATTGCTCCAATACTTCGATTATCTCTTACGTATTATCCTACTTACAATTTTTATAATGGCTTGACTGGGACATTAGAGGGGTCCAATGGCGCCTTCACGGAGAACAGGCTTTTCAATTATTAGTCTTAACCTCTATTAATTATTACTTGGCTTTCTATCATGCACTGGGCACCTCAGTTATTAACTTACACGGTAGGCCCATGCGGACTTTTTTATTTATAAATTACTACTTCATTTAAAATTTTACTTAAGTATTATTAAACAATTCATCTTTACACTACTATATACCCCCACTTTCTTAAATTTTTTATGGGGTTCTCGAGATGTGGGCTAACACAAATCCATTGCATCCTAGATCTCGACGATTCCTCACACCGACTCGTCCTCACAGCCTTACAATCCTGTTGAGACACCCATCTAACAATATTTCTACTGCTTTCTCAATTCCAGTCCTCTATTGGCCCTTACCTCACCTATTTACTGTCTATATATATTATATAATCACTACTGAAGTCAGTTCATTTCCCTTTACCAGATATGCCTTTAACACAATATATTATATATACCTTTAACAATAACATTCTCCAACATTACGGTAACTCTCTTAATCTACTCATATATAGCTCCCTATATATATACCCTACCACCATATATTATATATCCATCTATATATATATATCTCACATCTAATATATATATTAATATATTACTATAATATATATATATATCTACATATATCCACTGTAGTTATCCTATCATGTTAATACTATACATTATACATACTTTAGTAACAACAATTGCCACTATATCTCAACCTTCATCAATATTTAATCATAATTACCTATGCTCTCACTCCATTATATACTCCTATATATCCAATTCAATATACACCTGTCCACTCTAATATACTATATATATATACTATATATATATATATACTTATATATATATAATATATTTACTTATATAATATATATATGATAGTTATATATATATAATATTTGAATGATAATATATATACCTGCAGTCCGTTTAAAACTACACGTTAACATTAACATTCCTCAACTTATATATATTAGATATATTATTATTACCTTCACTTCAAATCCATGGCTCTCATTCCATTAATATTACTCTAATATCCAGTATAATATAACTAACTATATAACTAACTAAACATGCACTCACTATAATATATAATATATATTATATATATAATATATAATTATATATATATTATATTAGTATACACAAATGCTTCTTGCAATTTGTGTCTGAAAAAATTAAAAAAAATAGAAACATCAAAACAAAGTATAATACACTGCAGTCACCATAATTATACTAAAAAACATCACACTATATACTTGATTTTTTTGCTAACCATATGACAAACATATTACTAATAAAAATCCAACCTTAATTACAATCCTACACTCCCCCAATCCCCCTGGTTTGCAACAACGTACAGACAAGCTAAATGTTTAAGAGGAGACACAGTATTATACATCAAACGGTACTTATATCACACACTAGATTAAACTAAGTTCAATCCCTTGTTAACCCATCAATATATCACCATCTCTGAGAAAAGATCAGCATATAACCTACCTCTATTATATTATTTAATACACCTATACTCAATCACTATCTACCCTACAGAAGCTTATCAAAATACCAACTACCTCCTAAACGTGGGAACTCTTTAGACAAAGAAGGCCATACAATCAATTCATAAACTATACACAACATATAACTTATATCTATATTAAATTATATGGTCACCCGCGGTTTGAAATTAACAAATAAAAAACGGTTAAATATAATATTAAAAGAAATATAAACAACATTTTAACTTCAATACCTAACCAAAAGTTCACATCAGTTTAACAGGGAAAGTCCAATACAAATCCATTATCTTTTATCTATTAAATCCACGTCACAATTTACAACTTAATATGTTCGTACTAACACTCTCTTTCTAGCAGAGAACGACACCAAATAATTACAGGACTCTATTAATCTCGTATGATTGGATATCTTATGGATACTATAGATTGAAGGTCACCAAGTCACCCGCAATCACTACGGTCGAATTGATAGAATTGCTTTTGAATTCTTCATTTTACTAACAGGGTAAATATACACTTTAATTTTATTTCTTAATTCCCACTGTTGACTATCTGCTTCCTCAGTTGAAAGCTTTAGAGAGGAGGAAGGTTCACCGGTTCGGAGCACGAGCTGTAGTACTCTGGATATATGCAATATATATTATATTATTGTAGTCGGGGGAACTTACAGTGAGCTTCCTATTGTCTCGGATTGCACAATATGATGTACATAAGCAACCATGTTTATGTTTGTCGTATCAACATATAGTAAAGCTTTTTTAGCTCTAGAGAAAGAAACAGTTAGGATGTTAATTCCAAGAGCCGTGTATCCTAGGGACTTTATTAAACACACAATTTCAACCTAAAAAACACTACTTATTACGTTTATATTAGAGAATAGATTCGCGCCGAATTTATTCATGCAACACAGTGAGTATCCTCAACTAACCACAGCCTTAAAGGAAATATGGGAAGGCGCATTGTGGACATAGCCGATCAACGACGATCACAAATCCCCCTCTTCACAAGCCTGTAATAATTAAATATATTTGCCATTATTAGGCTGTCTTATAATGTTAGAGACTCTATAGAAGTTATTGATGAAATTTAAGATTTCTCACCAAACGGTTAAATAATGTATGAATCATTATTCAGTGTAGAGGTATCTTAGAAGAGAGATTGACTTACGTGTTTATATTAAGATCGCATGTCAAACACCATTTATATAATTCAGAAAACTTCAAGTAAGACCAAGAACTCTATCTCACTAGCCTGAAATTTAACTAGTCAGCACAATTGATAATGAATGCATTTTGAATAGTTCCTTTTTGAATATATCTTAAGATTCATTACTTACCTGTTTCTCTACGGCAGGCTTACAATGGTGTACCTTAAAAACTTCTATGCAAATATCCATCCGAAATAATAGCATTTATGGGATTTATGTTTGGTGTTCATCAACTTAGTATTGTCAATAGATTTTTTTTTGCTTTTCATTTCATAAAATTATTTTTTTTCAATACTTCACATTAAGTTGTTTTTTGAGAATTGAGCATTTTTTAGACCTTTTTATGAGTTAGCAGGATATTCCTATCTTCTTGTTAGAAGCCTGAATCAATGTTGCCTATTTAAAATTCTAGGTCCCAATAAGAGTCTGAGGCTCTTGCTCTAGTATAATTAAATTCTTATGAGGAAATGCATTGCTTAAGAGAGCATTGTTAATTAAATAAACAGGCTTGTTACCAGGGTAGTAGATTGTAGGAGATAATATTTTTCTGGCAAGACATCATGAGAGAAGTAAGTTTAACTTCTGTTGCGTTTTTTTTTTTATATAACGCCGATATCCACGGTTAGAATGAGGAGAGAGAAGAGCATCCACCTGTTAAGAAAAAACTCTAAATAACCTTTTAATATTACAAGTTGAATTTTAAGTTGTTAGAAATGGAGAGAAAAACTTAAGTGAAAAAGTCACGTTTACTCAGTCATTTCCGAGGGAGATATCGACACCTAACTGACATAGCTGCCCTGCATCATGGTTGACCGTTGCCGTGATGTACAAAGGCTTTTAAATTCAGGCAAAATTTCCTCTTTGATTGTTTGGCACACCATCGCCAAATGGTCTTGCATTTACTAATTTAGTTCTTGGACAAAGCAAGCTCAACGATTTCTTTGTACATCATCATAAGTCATTTTGTGTTCTAAATTTTCACATGGCATCTAGGACGTTGCATCTAAGTAGTGATTATAAGACTGAGAATGTATTTTTTATTGAAGTCAATTTAGTGGTTTGTGAGACTCTGATAAGTAAATTTTTTTAAATACTAAGGTTCTTCTGGATGAATGAAGATGAAAATACATAAAACGAACTATTTCTCCGTATGATGGGAATTACCTTCGGCAGCCCTCGTGCAATTTATTTTTAAAGGGAGAGTCCCTATAAACCATTCAGACAGAGAAGTGGGGTGCTGTCTTAATTTTTTTACTAATGTCCCATTAAGAGCAAGATGACCACTCACCATTAAAGGGTTGGCGGAATTCGAATAGTAAAGAAGTGAAGTTCTCCTACTCACACTAGTATGGTGAAAGCTTTTGTCTTTAGGTTGTTTAGAATTGCGAATAAGCGAATAATGAACTAGTGATTATTGTCATAAATGGAATCGTTATAGGATCCCGCAGTGTTTTTTGAGCTATGTTCAATCATTTATGCGTGGTGATGAGATTATACTCTGCCCAATACCCTAATGAAATTTTAAACGCATATAATCAAGCCTTTCATAGTGAATGTAGCTTATTCCTCGTCTGCTGTTTCTTTTTTGTGGAATGGCAGTTATAAGGCACTGAAATATGTGAAGTCGAAAACAGAATTAGATAAATTATCTACAATAATTACATCCTCGATAATCGTTGTATAATGCCCGCAACCTGGGCATGCCACCCTTTTCGATATGAAGGAATAGCCACGCATTAGTTTGCTTTATCTCTAAATTGGTATTGATGGTCATTGTGTGTAAGTGGTATTATTTATAACTGATCACACGAACGAGTTTTGAGAGAATTGATAGAATCCATGGCATAAAGGAGAGAGTATCACCATTCGGCCGCTATACGGCAACATGCTGAGTGAGTCTGCTAGAACCCTTAGCGCCAAAGGATTTTTTCTTGTAAAATGATCGTTCGCGGAGTATAGACTCTCTCTTTCTTGTTAAGGACTTAACGTATCGGAATGAAATTTGGATGTGAGTTAATATGATTATCATAAGATTCTCGGAGTGTGTGGCAAGACTGACATTTTACGTCCTCTTGCGTACCCCACCGTAAGGGGGGAACAGGTAGCCCCGAGTAAATAATTAAAAATGATCGTAGAAGACTGAACTCTCGATGCTGGGCATTGAGGAGTCGGAAGTCGTAGACGGAGACGGAGTGGAGTCGGATTCGGAGACGGAGGTGGAGTTGGATTCCGTTTCGGAGTCCAGAGACCCACGGATGTGGGGTCCCTCAGTTTGAAAACAAAGAAAAACTGCATGGATATACAAACAGAGGAAGAGATGAGGAAAGGAGGGAAGAAAGGAGAGAGAGAGGAAGAGAGGAAGGAAGAAAGGAGTAATGAGGAAGGACGGACGAGTCAGATGATGTAATTATTTGAAGGTGGTCATGTTCTGTATATGAAAGAGATTCACTGGAGCTACGGTAGTATGGCAACTTCTCTTCGAGTGGTGCTTCTAAGGAATAGGCCCTGAGTGTGCACACTGGTGCCGTAAAATAGTGAGAGTATATTTAATAAATAATCACATAAAAACTATATTTGGTGTGGTCTATAGGGTATTGCCTTAAGATCAATGGTTAAGGTAGCGCCCTTTGAAAGAGTTAACCAAATAACTCCACGTTATTTTGAAGTTAATCGGGTATAATTACTATCTACTCGTTTGTTAAACATATGTTAATTCGAAGCATTTTCGACTAATATTTCTTAAATATACGGTGCATTATATATATTTTGGTCTAGAATATGTCCAGGTAGCTTTACATACACTGGGCCTTTTTATTTTTTCTCCTAGAAAACACAAACTCATACATCACGCGTAGGTGAGTTGGCATTAGTAACAGAGAGTAGAGATTCACGCTAGACATACGTATAAGTTCCTCCAAATATATGTCCCACTATCCACAGCTGACAGTTTAGTATTATATAAACTAGTGTCGAACCTGTGCCAACTGCACCTGTGCTCGCTTAGTATTGTAATCGGTGCCACAGCAGATTTAGCCCTTCTCGGGGAAGTAAAATGGTGAATATACATCGAGAAAATACTTCTGGAGTTCATGTCTAGTATGGCTCCTCACGTACATGGTCAAGCAGGTTGATAGTTTGATGATACTCTAAAACTACTCGCGCAATCTATCACATGGTGAGGCATAATCAATCTTCGGTCCTTGCCTCAATTCCTACCTTCCTTCTTTAATCCTTCCTCCAACTTCTTGCTGATGAAAGAATCTTTCGTGTGTGACTTGAGATTCTTCTCCCCTTTCTCTTCCTTTGTTTCCTTACATCCATACTTCTCTCTTCCCTCTTGTATTTGGCAATTCCAATGCAGTTTTTTCTTATTTTTTCCAACTGGAGGACCCCACCCGTGGGGTCTCTGGGACTTCGCGCAACCGAACCCACTCCGACTCGCGTCTCCGAATCCGACGCCAACTCCGTCTCCGTCTCCGACTCCTCAACCCAGCATCCAAGTTTCAGTCTTCTAATCTCCTACGATCATTTTAATTTTTCGGGGGGGCTACGTCCCCCTTACGGGGGGACGCAGAGGAACGTTAGATCCTCGTTCTCCAACGAGATTACGGTGAACATATATAGTCACACTTTCACCTAAATATCTAACACTCTCCAATAGTTCTATTAGAGTTTAAGTCTCCCGTGATTAATTCGTTGAATCATGCTCTTTAGACATAGTGTGTACGTATAAACAAATTTAAAAATATTTAGATTTATTCAAATAATTTGAGAAGGTCAAAGTGAGTGCTCCTTCCTTTAAAAATGAAAATCTAATAGTTAAAACCCCGAAACTTTTTCCCGCATCAGTTATAAGCAACTGGAAGAGTTTCAACAGTCCAGTAGTGATTCTAATTAATTATTACAAGTTGATGTTTTTTTACTAGGAAATAAAGTGTTTAAGTTCGAACAATGTACCCTTAACTTTAGTTAGCAGCAAATTAAATTTTGAAAATTGAATTGAAAATGCTTTACTTCGATGTGATCGAAGGCTTAATAATTCCATTTTATTAACTTTTGAATAATAATAGTTCCCTTTAAATTTCCGCGGTCAAGTCGATTTTCATTAAAAGCTACTCATTTGGCAGTTTCACATTAAATATCATCATTTGGGCATTTCTGAGCTTATTCTAATCATCCGTTCGCAGGAAATACTATTTTGTTCGAATGAGACAGATTGTAAAAAGGGTAGTAAGACCATGTGTGTTATGTAAACGCTTACAAGCGGTACGTTTTAAACCCGCTCCACTTGCTGCACTTCCTCATTCACGAGTAGTAGATAGTAAACCTTTTACTGTAATAGGTGTAGACTTAACAGGTTATTTTAATGTAAAGATTTCCAAAACCTTAATTAATAAATGTTATATAGCGCTTTTTACTTGCGCCGTAACTCGAGCAATTCATTTGGAAATAGTTTTGGACAATAGCACTGAATCGTTTTTATGTTCCTTCCGACGATTCATAGGTCGGCGAGGCATCCCTTCTATTATTTATTCAGACAATGCAACTTATTTTCAAGCTTCAGATAAGTATATTAAACGTTTACATTCACTCCCATCTGTTAAAGATTTTTTATCAACTCATTCTATAACCTGGAGATTTAATCCTGCCCGTGCTAGTTTTTATGGGGGTTTCTTTGAGCGGTTAATTGGTTTGGTGAAAATTCACTTGAAGAGAATACTAAAAAATAGTTTAATTTCTTTAGAAGAGTTTTCCACGGTTTTGGTAGAGATAGAATCGACCATTAATTGTCGTCCTCTCACCTTTGTGGATAATGACATTCTGAGTAATGACCCTTTAACACCTTCTCATCTATTAATTGGTTATAAATTAAATTCCCTTCCTGTTCCTCTTGAATTACTGGATTCGGATCCGACTTATAAAGATCCCATTAAATTAAATAAGAGATATAAATACTTATTAAAACTTATCAATAATTTTAAAAACGTATGGAGGAATGATTACCTTTTAAATTTAAAACAGTCTTGGAATGTGCAAGGTAGACCAAACATCAAGGTTGGTGACATTGTCCTTGTTGAAGATGATGGACCTCGCTTAAAATGGAAGTTAGGTATTGTTCTTATTCTTTATAAGTCACCTGATGGTTATGTGCGGTCCGTGTCTCTTAAGACGAGAAATGGTGAAATAACGAGAGCTGTTGTCCAGTTATATCCCTTAGAATTACATACTAATATTTATGATAAAGACTCTTCCCCTGTTAATGACCTTAATTCTGACATTGTGGTTCCCCCTGCAGCAGAACTAACACGTCAGGCTAAAGAGGTTGCACGACAGCGTATAAAAAATCTTTCATCACAACAGTTAACATAACTTTATTATTATTATTATTATTATTATTATTATTATTATTATTATTATTATTATTATTATTATTATTATTATTATTATTATTATTATTATTATTATTATTATTATTATTATTATTATTATTATTATTATTATTATTATTATTATTATTATTTCTTAATCTTTGTTTACAGTGTACATCCCTTTCATTTACTTTGCCTCCATTATGTTATTCACGAAATTATCGTTTGCATTTAATAGTTGTCTTTGTCATTGCTCTTTTGTTCGATATATCGTTGAAGGATTGGTCTATGTCTTCTGTTGAACCTTTTGTTCCCCCTTCAAACTTTCACGAGTCCCTTCTGTAAGCATAAATGTAATATATTTGTAGTATATTGTACATTGATATCGTTTTGATATTAGTTATCTCTTCATCCTTAAAAATGAAATTGTTAAAGTATACTAAGGAAGGTGGTGAAGAAGTAAGGAGTTGTTTATAAGAAAGAGTTTATGAAAAGTTACAATGGTATATATTATATGTATGTACTTGTTCATTTGGTCTGGTGTTTTCGAGGCTAATAACCTCTTTTTTAAACTCTAGGACCGAGTGCTTACCCCTTTTTCTTGTAATGTCACGAGGTCCATGTAGTTAGTTTTCTTTTTCCCTTTTATTCTTACACCAGATCAGATTTTTAACCAAAGTTTTTTTTCTTTTTTTTGTTCATTTAGGCTGTTGGTTCGAGGCTAATAACCTCTGTTAATAATTCTAGGTTCCTTGTACTTACTCTCCACCTTGGTAATGTTACAGGAACCAGTTTAGATAGGTTTTTTCCCTTTTTTCTTCTTCCAACAGCTTAAATTTTTAATTTTTTTTTGTTCCTTAGTTAACCTTTCATTAAGGATGATATTTTTAGACTGTATTCTTATTTTATTTTTATTTTTTTTGCCCTTTTTTTTATGCTGAGTTGGGACAGTGCCTGTTTGAGCTTCCCTCACCTTTTTCCCCGCGGTTCTTCTCAGAAGTGACTCAATCTGGATTGATGGTTACCGAACATTAGAGCTAATCGTTTTCATGTTAAGTTTACCCCTTTTTTATTTCTTGAATTGCATAATTACTGAATTCTTCCTCGTTTCAAAATCTCTTAACTACACATTTTTTTTTTCTTTTTTGTCGTTTTTGTTGCGGGGAGTTTTAATGTCATGAATTTTATTTTTTATTTATTTTATTTTGCATTCATGACCAGTAATTGATTTAATAACTGTAATATTCATTCCATCTTTCCCTTTAAATCTTCCGTTAAATGTACAGTTAGGTTTTTGTACGTTTGGCAGGACCGTATTTTTAATAGCCATTGGTGATGAATAAAGATTTTACGTTATTAATAGTTGTAATTGAGTTTTGAAATTGCTTTAAAGTTTTATTATCTTTATTTATATGTAAGTTTCCCTGTTTAAAGTTCCCTCGTTTTAATATTTCTTTAAAGTACTAGATGTACGACATTTTTTCTAAATTTGTACGATTTTTCACCTGAAGCCTGTGCTTCTTGGACAATACTTTGTCATTATATTTTTTGATGTTTGAGTTTGCCTTGTCTATTAAAGTTAAAGTTATAATATTTCTTTTATTAAGGTTCGTTTACTGGTTACGTAATAAATAAACTTTTTATATTTATATTCCAAAAGGCCTTAATTTGAAATATTTTTGTGTTAAGTATTTCCAATCCTTTGTTGAACACTTCATTTAGACTTTTTAATATTTTAAAATTAAATATTTCTTTAACCAAAAACAAGGGTTGATCATGTATTTTATACTGATCGAATATATTGACAATTAGGAGTACAAACGTTTATTGAAGAGTGAAAAACCTTTGGTCCACAAACACATATTCATTAAAGACAGGAGCCATTTGTGGGGCTTTTGACGAATTACTTTTCGGTTGACTTCCGTCGTATATAAAGTATGCTTGACTTTTCCGCGAGCTTTTTGTCCATTTTGATCCGAACGTGAAAGTTGTGTTAAGCCGCTTAATGATTATTAATTGTTTGTGACCTTTTCACTTGAACTAGGAAGATGATGTGGAATGATGTCTAAGTTAATTATTGTGGTTTTTCATTTTTTTTGTGTGTGTAAATGTGACATTAGGTCATAAAGACATTTTTTATATCGATGAGTGGCGTTGATGGTTTCCTTGTATTCAACCGATGTCGATGTCTATGGTAAACTTATTTCCCTTTGATTTTCTCGGTGAGTGACAAGTAGTCAAATATATATATTTTCCTTTCTTTATTTTTAATTGGTTTACCTTTCCCTTTTGTCATTAAAGGTCTTGACATTGATGAATTTATTTAAGATTTAATATTTGTTTACGATAAATATTTTTCTTTATTAGAGTATTATTATTATTATTATTATTATTATTATTATTATTATTATTATTATTATTATTATTATTATTATTATTATTATTATTAGTGTGTGTATCCAACCGATGTCGATGTCTATGGTAAACTTATTTCCCTTTGATTTTCTCGAATACTTCTCCGCCTTATATTTTTTAGGTTTGGATGATGTGGCGTGGTATGGTAGAATTCTAATTTCCTATCTTGAAGAAGGATCTATTGGTCCCCGTTGCTTCTCCTTGTTGTGGTTTGATGACTTATTGGTTCAGAAGAAGGATCCTTTAGTCCCTTTGGTGGGTAATATTCAGTTGAATATTCCTTTTATTTAATATATTTTTTATTGTTTCTTTTTTTACTGAAAGGTTCATGCTTATATTTTATAATGAAGTTTATATCAAGATGGTATTGTTAATGTAATTAATGTTTAAATTTAAGTTTATGACTCTTTTTTCTTATTAGTGTACTCCTTATTATAGGTTTATTATTATTATTATTAATTATTATTATTATTATTATTATTATTATTATTATTATTATTATTATTACTTCCTCGCATGCAAAGGGATATTTATATTTTCCTCGACCAGAATACTCCTCCGTTTTATATTTTTTAGGTCTGGAATGATGTGGCGTGGTATGGTAGGATACTGATTTCCTGATTTTGACGAAGGAGCTATTGGTCCCCTTTCATTTCCTTGTTGGTGGATGACTTACAGGATCTCCTTTTATTGAAGATTTTCATTTACCAAATCTGGATATTAAATTGGTACTGTTAATAAACTTGATTTTTTTAATATTTTTTATTTTATCCTGGTTAAGACAAATATATAAATTTTTTATTGCATTTCTTCCTTTGATACTTGTGCTCCAAAATATTATTGAAAACTGGCTGAGTAAACGGGCATTTTTTTTTTTATTTATTTATTAAATTTTGAACTTCATTTTGGTAAATGTGTTAGGTCTCACGTTCATATTTCCGTGAGCAAGGACATTTTATTTAACACATTTTTATTGGCGCTCCAATGTTTATGAAAAAACTCATATTTTAGCCAGATTTTTTTTTTTTACGGGAGCTTGAAGATATTTTGACTTTATAAATAAAGTTTAAAATATCCAGTATTAAAAATTGTCTTAACCAGGTGGTAGTTTAAGTTATTTTTTTTATATTTTAATAATATATTAGTATTAATAATGGATTTAAATGGTGAACAAATAGACACCACCCCGCAAAATGAGGTAACATTAGAGAGTAGTCCAGAATTGCAAGGAGCTAAATTGAATAGGAAAAGGATAAGAAACAGGCAAACGAGATTGTGCAATGAAATAAATGTCGCAATTGGTCAAGTGACACTGGACTTTGATTTATTATCTGCGAAACTAAACTCCTTATTAACCCTTAAAGAGGAGTTAATCAAGGCTGATGACCTTGTTCAAAGTTTTTTAACTGGGGAAGAATATTTAAGGGATGATGAACAAGCTTATGATAGAATTTTGCTTATAGATGAATGTATTAATAAAATACAAACACTTGTCAAAAATAATAATAAAGACATGTCCCCACTCAATAAAAACAGTCATGAACACAAAGAGCGTGAACCAGAGTTATTTAAAGCTCCTACTAGAACCCTTCCTACATTTAGTGGGGATGTTTTACAATTTGACCATTTTTACGAGGTTTTCAAGGCTAATGTTGAAAGCCGTAATTATTCAAATGCAGCAAAGTTAGAAGCTCTCTTAGGGTGTCTTAAGGGTGTAGCTTTAACGTTGGTGTCAGGTTATGCTTTGAGGGGGGATAATTATCCCATAGTAATGGAGACTTTGAAGGAAAATTTTGGTAATAAACATAAATTAATACAAACTTTAATCTTAAAGCTTATTAATATTAAGGTACCTAGATACAATTTTAATGACATGTTTAAGTTTAAAGCAGAGATAACATGCTGTGTTGAAAGTTTAAAGACACAAGAATTAATAAATAGTTGCAAAAGTTGCTCCATCATAATTGGAACCATTTTGGAACAGAAGATACCTAAAGAAATTTTAGATAAATTACCATGGGATAATCAGAAGAGTAATTGGGATATAGAATTTATTTTAGATATCATTACTAAAGCTTTAAATAATTTAGAGGTTTTAGGTCAAAAATTAGAGATTACCAACAATGATAAATCTAAAAATAATACAAACAATAATAATAATAATAATAATTATAAATCTAACTTTAAATCTAATAGTACTTTTAATAATTGGAAGACTGGTGCCATCCCCAAAAATTCTACAGTTTTAACCACTACCCACACTCAAGTTAATAAACAACTCTCACCTCATTCTCGTCCCTTTCAACCTTCTCACAACACTACACCAATTAGACCACTCCTCCCTACATCTCAATTTAACACCTCTTCTTCATTTAAACCCAAATCTTTTAATACTTCAGTTAAACCCACCTTTCAAGAGTACCCAAGCTATGAAAACAGGATAACTTGTAGATTTTGTAATGATAACCATTATACTAATAATTGTCATGTCATTAATAAAATAGAACATAGAATTAGTTTTATAAAAACAAAAAATCTTTGTTTTAATTGTTTGTCTAGCAACCATCTTTCTGAAGAATGTACTTCACAAAAGGTGTGCTATATATGTAAAGAAAGGGGGCATCACACTTCCATTTGTTCTAAAACCCCTTCCAATCCCAATAACAAGGAAAATCCAATTACCAGTCAAGTAGGCACCTTTTTAACAAGTAGTAAAGGGGTTGCTCTTCCTTTAGCAAGTTTGTCAATATATAAAGGTAATAATGTTTTCCCTGTCTGCACCCTGTTTGATCATGCAAGTCAAAGAACGTTAGTGAGTAGGTCATTAGCTTGTTTTTTAAATTGCAGCCCATTGTATAAGATAAAAATGTCTATTAATGGTATTAATACTCCAGGTGTGAATAAATTATATGATGTAATTAATTTAAAGGTATGGACAGATGAAGGCATAACGGAGTTAACTGCTGCGGTAGTAGACGAATTACCTAATTCTATATTTATACCAGGTTTAGTTCAGACTACGGAATTTTTGAGAAAATGTAATGTAACCTTAGCTAATCCCCATGCAAAGAATGATTATGTGAAAATTGGCCTTTTAATAGGTTCTGACCAATTGCACAAATTCCTTAGAGGATATGAAATATGTTATGGTATTAATTTAATGAATACTACAGTAGGTAAGGTGATTTGGGGCAACCTTCCCTTTGATTCACACAATACAAATTCACAGTGTACAGTAACTTCAACTTTTAAAGTAGATATTGGATTTTTAGAGGAAAATGTTTCAATGCAAAATTGTTTAGATTTTATGTATAACAAAAGGGTAAATGATTCTATTGATAATTCCTTTCAAGCCATGCTCCCACCTACCACCACCTCCTCACCCCTTACAATCCCTGTTAACCCATCTAACAATATTCCTACTCTTTCTCAATCCATCCTCTCCCCTACCACCACTCCTTCACCCCTTACCATCCCTGTTAACACACCTTACAACATTCCCACTCCCTCTCAATCCATGCTCCCCCCTACCACCACCTCCTCACCCCCTGCAGTCCCTGTTAACACACTTAACAACATTCCCACTCCCTCTCAATCCATGCTCCCCCCTACCACCACCTCCTCACCCCCTGCAGTCCTTGTTAACACATCTAACAATATTCCTACTCCTTCTCAATCCATCCTCTCCCCTACCACCACTCATTCACCCCTTACCATCCCTGTTAACACACCTTACAACATTCCCACTCCCTCTCAATCCATGCTCCCCCCTACCACCACTTCCTCACCCCCTGCAGTCCTTGTTAACACTCTTGACAACATTCCTAATCCCTCTCAGTCCATCCTCCCCCCTACCACCACTTCCTCACCTTCTACAATCCTTGTTAACACATTTGACAGCATTCCTAATCCCTCTCAATCCATCCTCCCCCCTACCACCCCTTCCTCACCCTTTACAATCCCTGTTGACACACTTAATAACATTCCTACCCATTCTCAATCCATACTCCCCCTTACAACTAAATTGTCACCCCTCATAATCGATGTTGATCTTTTTAAGGCAATCCCATCTCTCAATGATGATCTTTTCTCTTGGGTAAATACCTTTATTTCTTATTCCCCTGTTGAACTATCTGCTTCCTCAGTTGAAAGCTTTAGAGAGGAGGAAGGTTCACCTGAATTGGATATAAATAAATTGTGGGAATTAACTCACATAGGTATATCACCAAAAGAAAGTTTTACTGAAAATGAGCGTTCCACTTTAAAACATTTTCAAGAAAATTTACGTTTTGAGAATGGTCGGTACATAGTCTCACTCCCTTGGCGTGATAGCCATCACCCCCTCCCTAATAATTATTCATTAGCCAAATGTAGGCTCTATAGTGTATTGAAGAAATTGAGGTCACAACCTGACCTTTTAAAATCATATTCAGAAGTGTTAAAAGATCAAATGGAAAGAGATTTTATAGAAGAAGTTAAACCCTCTACACCACTTCACCCCGAATCTAAAGTTCATTACTTACCTCACCATGGTGTACTTAAAAACTCTTCAACCACAGCCTTAAGGATTGTTTTTGATTGCTCTTCAGGGTCCCCTAGCTTGAATAATTGCTTAAATTCAGGTCCCTCTCTTATAACAGATTTAGGTAAATTATTATTAAAATTTCGCATGAAATCTTATGCTATATCTGCAGACATCGAGAAGGCGTTTTTAGCGATAAGGTTAGATGAGAAGGATCGTGACTCTACAAGATTTTTATGGTTAAGAGAGCCAGAGAATCCTAATAGTCCTCTCATGACTTATCGTTTTAAATCTGTTCTCTTTGGTGCAACCTGTAGTCCTTTCCTATTAGCAGCATGTCTTAATCATCATGTGTTAAATTCTGACAGTCATTATAAAACTGATATTTTGAGTCAATTATTTGTTGATAATATTTTTAATACTTTCGATGATGAGAATGAAATAATAAAATATTTTGATGAAACCCGTAATTTATTTTTGAAGGGAGGTCTTAACCTTAGAGAATGGTCCTCTAATTCCCTTAAAGCAAATGAATATTTTGAATTGAATAAAGTAAGAAGTGAAAGTTCTACTGTTAAAGTCTTAGGTTTAGAATGGAACATTAACAGTGATATGATGACTTACCCGGTTAAAGAGGTGGAGGAATTTGCCAATACCAAGCGCAAAATACTTAAGGAAGTAGCTTCTGTGTTTGACCCCATGGGAATATTATCCCCTGTTATTATTAGAGGTAAGGTGTTATTACAAAAATTATGGAAGAGAAAGTATCAATGGGATCAACCTATTGCTGAAGAATTTTGTAAGGAGTGGGAGTTAATTTCTCTTCAGTTAAAGTATTGTCAATCTTTACAGATACCACGTCAGTTAATATTTTCCTATGAAGTAATCTTGCATGCCTTTTCGGATGCTTCAAAGAGTGCCTATGCAACTGTAATATATATAATATCACATAAAACCAATATTTGTGTGTCTAATATTCTTATGTCCAAGGTTAAGGTAGCCCCTGTGAGAGAGTTAACCATTCCCCGTATGGAATTAATGGGCATATTATTATCTACTCGTTTGTTAAAATATGTTAATGAAGCATTTAACAATGTTCTTAATATTAGGGATATATATATTTGGTCAGATAGTCAGGTAGCTTTACAATGGGTTTATTCTCAGAAACAGCTTCATACTTTTTTACAAAATAGAGTAGACGAAATCCACAAAAATGTCCCTTCAGCAGAGTTTAAATATGTGCCAACTTTTTGTAATCCAGCAGATTTAGCTTCTCGGGGAAGTAAAGGTGAATATATAAAATCGAGTCTATGGTTACATGGTCCAGGTTGGATAGTTGATGAACAAAACTGGCCTAAATGGGAGGAGCATCCCTTACATCTGAAAGAATCTTCGGTTGAAGATTCTCTTGTTACCACTGCCACTATTACCGAAATTCCTTCTATAAAATATGTTTTAGATTTAAGTCTGTATTCATCTTTAGACAAGGTTGTACGTATAACAAATTTAATATTTAGATTTATCAATAATTTGAGAAGGTCAAAGATGAGTGCTCCTTTAAAATCTATAGTTAAACCAACCTTTTCCCATCAGTTTACACTGGAGGAGTTTCAAAGGTCAGAATTGTATTGGATAAGGAGCTTACAAGCTGAGTTTTTTACCCCAGAAATAAAGTGTTTAAGTTCGAACAATGTATCCTTAACTTCTTTAACAAAGCAATTAAATTTGAAATTGATGGATGGTTTACTTCGATGTGATCGAAGGCTTAATAATTCCCTATTACCTTTTGATACTAAGTTCCCTTTATTTTTACCTACTAAGTCTATTTTTGTTAAGCTACTCATTTGGCAATTTCACATTAAATATCATCATTTGGGTATTTCTGAGCTTATTCTAATCATCCGCAGGAAATACTATTTTGTTCGAATGAGACAGATTGTAAAAAAGGTAGTAAGACCATGTGTGTTATGTAAACGCTTACAAGCGGTACGTTTTAAACCCGCCCCCCTTGCTGCACTTCCTCATTCAAGAGTAGTAGATAGTAAACCCTTTACTGTAATAGGTGTAGACTTAACAGGTTATTTTAATGTAAAGATTTCTAAAACTTTAATTAATAAGTGTTATATAGCACTTTTTACTTGTGCCGTAACCCGTGCAATCCATTTAGAAATAGTTTTGGACAATAGCACCGAATCGTTTTTATGTTCTTTCCGACGATTTATAGGTCGGCGAGGCATCCCTACCATTATTTATTCAGACAATGCAACTTATTTTCAAGCTTCGGATAAGTATATTAAACGCTTACACTCACTCCCATCTGTTAAAGATTTTTTATCAACTCATTCTATAACCTGGAGATTTAATCCTGCCCGTGCTAGTTTTTATGGGGGTTTCTTTGAGCGGTTAATTGGTTTGGTGAAAATTCACTTGAAGAGAATACTAAAAAATAGTTTAATTTCTTTAGAAGAGTTTTCCACGGTTTTGGTAGAGATAGAATCGACCATTAATTGTCGTCCTCTCACCTTTGTGGATAATGACATTTTGAGTAATGATCCCTTAACACCTTCTCATCTATTAATTGGTTATAAATTAAATTCCCTTCCTGTTCCTCTTGAATTACTGGATTCGGATCCGACTTATAAAGATCCCATTAAATTAAATAAGAGATATAAATACTTACTAAAACTTATTAATAATTTTAAAAACGTATGGAGAAATGATTATCTTTTAAATTTAAAACAGTCTTGGAATGTGCAAGGTAGACCAAACATCAAGGTTGGTGACATTGTCCTTGTTGAAGATGATGGACCTCGCTTAAAATGGAAGTTAGGTATTGTTCTTATTCTTTATAAGTCACCTGATGGTTATGTCCGGTCCGTGTCTCTTAAGACGAGAAATGGTGAAATAACGAGAGCTGTTGTCCAGTTATATCCCTTAGAATTACATACTAATATTTATGATAAAGACTCTTCCCCTGTTAATGACCTTAATTCTGACATTGTGACTCCCCCAGCAGTAAAACTAACACGTCAGGCAAAAGAGGTAGCGCGACAGCGTATAAAAAATCTTTCATCACAACAGTTAACAAATAACATTAATTATTATTATTATATTTTATATTATATTATTATATTATATACTTATGATTATTATTATTTTATTATATTATCTAATTATTATATTATTATTATTATTATTATTATAATTATTATTATTATTATTATTATTATTATTATTATTATTTCTTAATCTTTGTTTACAGTGTACATCCCTTTCATTTACTTTGCCTCCATTATGTTATTCACGAAATTATCGTTTGTATTTAATAGTTGTTTGAGTTTGTTTTGTTATGTTAAAGTTAAAGTTGAAGGATTGGTCTTTGTCTTCTGTTGAACCTTTTGTTCCCCCTTCAAACTTTCACGAGTCCCTTCTGTAAGCATAAATGTAATATATTTGTAGTATATTGTACATTGATATCGTTTTTGATATTAGTTATCTCTTCATCCTTAAAAATGAAATTGTTAAAGTATACTAAGGAAGGTGGTGAAGAAGTAAGGAGTTGTTTATAAGAAAGAGTTTATGGAAAGTTACAATGGTGTATATTATATGTATGTACTTGTTCATTTGGTCTGGTGTTTTCGAGGCTAATAACCTCTTTTTTAACCTCTAGGGCCGAGTGCTTACCTCTTTTTTCTTGTAATGTCACGAGGTCCATGTAGTTAGTTTTCTTTTTCCCTTTTATTCTTGCACCAGATCAGATTTTTAACCAAAGTTTTTTTTTCTTTTTTTTCATTTAGGCTGTTGGTTCGAGGCTAATAACCTCTGTTTTAAAATCTAGGTTCCTTGTACTTACTCTCCACCTTGGTAATGTTACAGGAACCAGTTTAGATAGGTTTTTTCCCTTTTTTCTTCTTCCAACAGCTTAAATTTTTAATTTTTTTTTGTTCCTTAGTTAACCTTTCATTAAGGATGATATTTTTAGACTGTATTCTTATTTTATTTTTATTTTTATTTTTTGCCCCTTTTTTTATGCTGAGTTGGGACAGTGCCTGTTTGAGCTTCCCTCACCTTTTTTCCCTGCGGTTCCTCTCAGAAGTGACTTAATCTGGATTGAAGGTTATCGAACATTGGAGCTAATAGTTTTCATGTTAAGTTTACCCCTTTTATTTCTTGAATTGCATAATTACTGAATTCTTCCTCGTTTCAAAATCTCATAACTTCATACTTTTTTTTCCTCTTTTTTGTTTGTCGTTTTTTGTTTTGTTGCGGGGAGTTTTAATGTCATGAATTTTATTTTTTATTTATTTTTTTGCATTCATGACCAGTAATTGATTTTAATAGCTGTAATATTCATTCCATCTTTCCTTTTAAATCTTCCGTTAAATGTACAGTTAGGTTTTTGTACGTCTGGCAGGACCGTATTTTTAATAGCCATTGGTGATGAATAAAGATTTTACGTTATTAATAGTTGTAATTGAGTTTTGAAATTGCTTTAAAGTTTTGTTATCTTTATTTATATGTAAGTTTCCCTGTTTAAAGTTCCCTCGTTTTAATATTTCTTTAAAGTACTAGATGTACGACATTTTTTCTAAATTTGTACGATTTTTCACCTGAGGCCCTGTGCTTCTTGAACAATGTTTGTCATTATATTTTTTGATGTTTGAG
>JABUQX010051070.1:67500-70000 GCA_015478945.1 Trachelipus rathkii
ATTGGGGCCGTCACCGCGATAAATTTAGTAAAACATAAACCAGTAACTAGACCTGGGAGAGGTGGGGGTAGGTTATCATTCACGTACGAACCGACTCCGATAAACATAGAGAGGATAGTGCGTAAACTGTCAAGAGATCAATGCGTGCAGATAACAACACTCCACGCCGAAGGACACGGGTACCGGGCACTTGGTCGACGGTTCGGTGTAGCGCACACAACGATTGCACGGGTGGTCCAATGGTACCAGGAAACCCTGATACATGATCCCCGGCGAAGACAAGGTAGGCTCAGGGCCACGACACCCATGGAAGACCGATTTATACGTCTGTGTGCATTACGAGAGCGCCACACAACGACACGACATCTGCAGATACAGCTGGCGGAGGTACACGGCACCAGGGTGAGGGACAATACAGTGCGTCAACGCCCGTGTGGAACTAATTACCGGCCCGGAGCCTGCATAGGTCAACCGCACATCACGGCACATCGAAGGGCGCGACTGACATTTGACAGAGAACACATCCATTGGACGGTCGATGATTGGGCAAAGGTGCTATCTACGGACTAGTCGAGAGTGTGTCTTTACTCCTCGGACAGGCGTGCTAGAGTATACCAACGACCGACGGAGAGGTTCGCGCAATGCAATGTGCTGCAAGTGCCGCCGTTTGGAAGTGGATTGGTTATGGTCTGGGGAAGCATCTCTTTATCAAGGCCTACGGAGTTTCACATCTTCGATGGAGGCACTCTTACAGTCGTAAGGTATACCACAGACATCCTCGAACCATATGTCGTGCCATATGCCCCCTACATCGTGACTTTTTCATCTAATGCATTGGGAGGAAACAATGCAAGACCACACAAGGCCCAATGTGTGAATGACTACCTTAGGGCGGTTCAAATTATGGCGTTGGAGTGGCCAGCATATAGTCCGGACCTCAACCCAATCGAACATTTGTGGGATATCCTGTATAAAAATTACATTTCTATATAATTTTTTAATCTAAATATAAATGGGAAGGTGATTAATGACTTGCAATTGTTATTGTGATTCTTTTTATAAAATATAAATTACTTAATTGCTTATCATTTATTTTTTTATTTCATTCATTACTTAATTTGAACAATAAATAAATAATTATTTTACGCCTGATAAGCAGCATTTGTTAACCTATTATGAATTAGCCCAGCTGCTCCCATTTATAAAAGAAGAAAAATAAAATATTGATTCTATGATCAGCTGACCAAAATGAGTCGGTCACTGTACTGCTACTCCTGTTCCACTAACTGTCACTTTTGGATAAAACCTACTACTCCAAAATCTGAAACTATTATGTACCTAGATTGTACCTAGAAATTTTAAGCTACTAAGCTATACCACCGTCAATGCTGTTTGCAGTTTTACTATTTTATATTTAATATTTTATGTTGGCCAACAATGTACTAACTCCAATTATTGCTTTTGAGATTTATTGAATGCCAGAAGAGGCAAGAGTCAAAGCATTTGAACAAGAGGTTTACCAATATCTGGAAGGAAGAAAGTCACAAAGGCAAGATAAGATTTAAGGCTACCAATTTATTTGGGTAAGTGGATGCAGTTTATCAGGCTGTTAATTTACTTTTATCTTAGATCACTTTAATTATTTAAAGTATGCCTTAATAGGCAGAGTTCCTGTTCATTATTAATTAAATTTTATAATTTAAAGGTTCATAGCCACATTTGGCCTATTTGCACAGTATAGAAAGGATCACAATTTTGAGGCAACTTTTTAATCATTTCTTGTAAGTTGTGCATTATATATATAACATCAAATATTTCCAAAAATATAGATTTAGGAAGTTGGTTTTTTGTACCAACTTTTAAAAGGCTCCCATTTATTTTTTCAGCTGGGAGCTTGTTACTACTGTGAATAGAGCTGGGTTGGCTTGAGGCTGGAATCATTTCTCAACATCTTTTATTTATGTATTATTCTCCTTGAAAACTAAAAATATAATATAAAATATTCATTAATAGTCATTTAAGCAAAATTAAAAGTAAAGAAGTTTTTTCCTTTTTTTTATTGTCTTTATATTTAAATATTTTTATGCAGAGTAATCAAGATTATTATTTCCTGATAATTTTTTGTATATGAAACCCTTAGCTAGGACTTTCAATTATTTCAATTTTCAATTTCTTGATTTTTTTGTATATATCCTGAAACCTTTTCTACCCTTTCTTCGCCACCTACCTTGTGGTGCGTTAATTTTGACGAGTAAATTTATATATATAATATATATATATATATATATATAGTGCGTGGTGTTAGTATATATATGGATATATATATAGTATATAATATATATATATATATATATATATATATATATAATATATATTATATATATATATATATAATACTCCCATATATATATATATATATATAGTATATATATATATATATATATATATACTATATATATATATATATTGTTAGTAGGTGTATTTGTTTGGTTTAGTGTAT
>JABUQX010051070.1:75000-81090 GCA_015478945.1 Trachelipus rathkii
GGAGCAGGGAGGGTGGTGGGGCGATATGTACCTCGCCGCGTTGGCGGTGCCCACGGTGGCCGAGAGAACCCGGACTCGACTGTCATTCTCTAAGTGTCTAGTGTTGGCGGGATATCGTGTTGTGGGTCGGTTGAATTAATGAGTGAAAAAAGAAGGGGAGATCTAACAGTTTATTGTACAATATATGCCTCCATTGAAGATAGACTGAGACATTCGATTTTTTTCCCAAGCTTGCCAAAATCTGGAGAAATTTCTAATTGGCATTCTCCTTCTTTTGGCTAAAAGAAAATAATTTTTTATAAAAACTTAAAAAATGGTATATATATATATTATACTAATGAGTAGTATAGGTTGTTATAGGGGTGTATTATAGGTAATATTGTTGTGGGTTAGATAATAGTACATATTGTAATTATAGTTATATTATAGGTATAGTATAAATTATATATGTGTGGGTATATATATATTATTTTATTTATTAGATATTAGTTATTATATATATTAGTTTGTATTATGTTACTATATATTATTTGGTATATGTATATTGTGTGATATTAGTAGGTATATATGGTGTATATATTAGTGAATGATAGATAGTATTATTAG
Source organism: Trachelipus rathkii (assembly GCA_015478945.1). NCBI lineage: Eukaryota > Metazoa > Arthropoda > Malacostraca > Isopoda > Trachelipodidae > Trachelipus > Trachelipus rathkii. The sequence continues at coordinate 75,607 of JABUQX010051070.1, forward strand.
TGTATATTTATGTAGATATTATGGGTATAGTTATTGTTGTGTTATAGTATAGGTATTAGTATTAGTGTGTATATATATATTTGGTTTTTGGTATGAGTATATTTAGTGTAGTGTATGTGTTATATGATTTAGTAGGTAGGTGAGGTATATGGGTGTTGTTGGTGTGTTGGGTGTGTATTATATGTAGGGTTTAGTATTTATGGTAGGTAGGTGTTTTAGTATTGTATTTAGTATTTAGTTTAGGTGTTGCGTTTGTGGTTAGTTATATGTTTTAATAGGTGTGATTATAGGTATTATATTATGTTATTATATTTATATAGGTGGGTGGTGTGGTTGTTGTTTGTTGATGGTTATATTGGGTTTATGGGTTGTGGTTGTTTGTGGTGTTTGTTGGGTGGTTTGGTTTTTGGTTTGGGGTGGTGTGGTGGTGGGTTGTGTGTGGTGTGTGGGGTGTGTGTTGTGGTTGTTTTTTTGTTTGGGTTTGGTGTTGTTTGGATTGGGTTGGTTGTACTCTTATATTTATAATATAGTTTATATATATATTGTTGAGGTATGTGGTTATATATATATATATATATATATACTATATTATATATTAATATATAGTATATATATATATATATATGATTTATATTTATATAATATATATATATATATATATATATATATATATATATATAAAAATAAAAAAAATATATATTTATATATATATATATATATATAATATATATATATATATTAGTATATAGTATATATATATATAAATATATATATATAGTATATATATATAATATATATATTAATTATATATTATATTATATATATATATATATATATATATATAGTATATATTTATATAAATATATATATATAATTATATATATATATAATATATATATATATATATATATATTAATAGTTATACTTAAAAGCTTAATAAAGTAGAAATATTTTCTCATTATTTTTACATAGATTAGTAACTGCAAATTATTTTTGTGAAGTCAGGATTATTAAATGCAATTATAACCCTTTATTAAAGTAATAAAACAATATTTGTATATTTCAAAGTCTCGAAATATTATCATAGAATATCTTCTAGAAATTTGATCTCCTGAAAGTTATGGAAAATTAATTTCTACTTGAACGCTTTAATTTAAGGGCTTTTCCGTTTGCTTGCGCTCTAAACATTTTTTTTTAAACAGTGAACGACATTTTTTAAAATAAAAAGTTTATTCCCAAGTCTATATATTTTAAGGAAAAGGGGGGGCCTGTGAAAAGTTTCTTTCTAGAGATCTAACTCGAAACTTTTGCCTAGCAAGAATCTGAGATCATACGCTACACAAATAATATATTAGTAATAGTTTTTACATAATTAAAATACTAAATTTATAAATGTGTAAGCCATTAATTGAAAAAGAAATTGAAAGTAATAAAATAAACACAATAGAAACAAAAACTTTCCTTTAAAAAAAAAAACATCAAATTTTCTTTTTTTAATTCATTTTTTTTTAACAATAAAGAATTACCTGATGGAAACAATATGTTGGCAATGGCAATAATTCATGTTTTTTCGGTTTAAATAGATTTTATTTCAAAGTTTCATCTTTATTTAAACGAATTGTAATAATGTGGTTTAAAATTAACGATATAACGCCATGGCTCTTAAAAACTATAATGCTAACATATATTGTAATTTATTGAATCAATATCATACATTGAGCACTATAGGGTCATATAAAATAAGATGGAAAAGATGTCTAGGCATGAGGAATTTGGTTTTGCAGAATGCCTATTTCATTCGATTTTTATGTCTATTTCTGACACTCCTTTTTCTCCCTAGCTCAAGAACTGTGCATAGGGCTAAATATATTTACTTTGATTAACCTTCTTTTATCTTACATGAATAGAAATGAAAACTTTGTTATGGAGACAGTAAAAATCCCGTTTTGGAGGATGAATGACACCTGAAAAAAATGAATGCCGAGGGTTCTTGTGGTAAGTTTTATTTTGGAAAAATGCTTTTTATTTGTGATATATTTATGATAAAAGACGGTAGCGGTTTTAAATTTCATTCTTGTTAAAACTTTTGCTTAATATTAGTTTCGGTTTTTTCCCCTTTGAGACTTTGCTTTTTGAGTATGCTGAAGCCATAGCTCCTTGATGTAAAAATATTTTCAAAAAATATAACACCCCATATATATATATATATATATATATATATTATATATATATTATATATATATATATTATATTATATATATATATATATATATATTATATATAATATATATATTATATAATATATATATAGATATAATATATATATATATATTATTAAGTAATATATATATATAGTAATATATATATATATATAATATATATATATAAGTAATACTTTATATATACTATAATATATATATATATATATAGTATTATTAAATATTATTATATGATTATATATATATATAATATATATAATATCTATAGAATAAGATTTTGCTTTATTTTAATCACAATCTATCAAAGGTATTCGTGAAATAAAGGACCATAAATAATTCTTGATATGTTACAGTGCATATCCCCATCTGAACATTAAATACAAGCTTGATTTACGGAAGAATTGAAGATTTTTTGTTTTAATAGTTTTCAGCACCAATGAGGTATTTAACCACCCCTTATCGATGGAGGTAACTTCTCTAAAGTGTTTCTCCTATAAGAGAATCAAACCAGGTCATTGTCACAAAGCCCGCATACGTTAACACATACGGCTATGTAATCTTTCGGTTGATATTTGATCCATTAATGTTTTATAATTTTAGGTTGTTCAATCACTTTTTATTTCATAAATTAAAAATATTTTCGAAGCGCACGGTTAAGTGTTAGTTTAGGTTAACTCATACGTATCATCAAATTAAAAGCTTGAAACGCTTGATCTAACTCAAACGGATCACAAAACTGAATCGACCTTCGACGAGGCGGTCGCAAACGCGTGGTCCCTCTGAGTTATATACGATAATTTTGCGTGTAAATTTATGACCACCCCACTACTTAACCACAGTTTTATAGTTATTGTATGTTAACAAGTTATGATAAGTGTGAAGTTTTGCCTTAGTGTTGCATTTCAATGTCGCCTCAATTTATTTTCGCATGTCAGGAGTAGAAATCTCCTGGCGACGACCAGAAATATACTACTAGCTACTACTACTAAATACTACTACTACTTATTACTACTAACTACTACTACTTACGCACTACTGACTACGTTACTACGTACTAGCTACCGCACTGGCAAAATAATAATAATAATAATAATAATAATAATAATAATAATAATCAATTAATGAAATAATAATAATAATAATAATAATATATAATAATAATAATAATATAATAATAATAATAATTATCAATATAATAATAATAATAATAATAATAAATAAATACCGTAATATTGTTATTCATATTTAAATATCATATATTCCGCTTGCATTTTTAATAAAGTTTGCTTACAGAAAAACCACTTTCACTCCATTATTATCATTATTATTATTATTATTTTATTATTATTATTATTATTTTATTATTATTATTATTATTATTATTATTATTATTATTATTGATTATTTATTTATTATTATTTATTATTATTATTATTGCCAATTTACTTTTCATTATTGTTATTATTTATTATTATTATTCTTATGTTATTATATTATTATATTTATTATTATTATTATATCTTTATTATTATTATTAATTGCCAATCATTATTAATTATTATGTATTATTATTATTATTATTATTATTATTATTTTATTATTATTATTTAATAATTATTTATTATTATTAATTATTATTATTATTATTATTATTATTTTATTATTATATATTATTATTATTATTATTTATTTTATGTATAAAAAATATATTATTATATTATTATAATTAAAAATTTTATAAAAAATTATTATTATTAAATAATATTATTATTTATATATTTTATTATTATTATTATTATTTATTATTATTATTATTATTATTTATTATTAATTATTTATTATTAATTATATTATATTATTATTTTATTATTATTATTATCATGTTATTTGTTATGGATTGACGACGAGTATCCAGTTAACCAAAACCAATATTTTTTAATTGGGCAATTAATTCTCTTTACAAAAACCCCATTACAGTTTTTAATTAATTTATTTGACTTTAACATCGTATATATATATGAATATATATAATATATATATATATATATATATATAATATAAATACTATATATATATATTAATATATATATAATACTATATATTATTATATATATAATATATATATAATATATTATATATATATATATATATATATATATATATATATATATATAATATATATATATATATATATATATATATAATATATTATATTATTATATATAGTATATATATTTTTGTTTGTTTTTGTGTGTGTAGGTGTGTGTGTGTGTGTGTGTGTGTGCATGTGCATTGTATGTGTGTGTATCTTTTGCTGTAATACTTTTGGTAATACGCTGTCCATACAGTGTCTTTAGAAATTCTCGTTAATTTAAAATTCTGAATAGCATTGTTTCACACTATTAAACAAATAAATAAAAAATTCAGTTATTCCTGTTTAAAAAGAATTTTTTATTTTTTTTTTTGAGGAAAAGTATTGAAAACAGAAGTGAGAATTAAAAAAAGAGAAAGAAATGGAGATAAGAAATAAAGAGAGTGGGGAAGTGGAAGAGAGAGAGAAGAGAAGAGAGAGAGAGAGAGAGAAGAGAAGAGAGAGAGAGAGAGAGAGAGAGAGAGAGAGAGAGAGAGAGAGAGAGAGAGAGAGAGAGAGTAAAGATAAAAGAGGAATGTAAAATAGTTCTTATCCAAGTCTGTGTTCTTATCATAAATAAGTACATTTTCCAGTGTTCGTTTTTCGCCCTGGAAGGTTGCTTGTTGTTCGACGCGAGTGAGTCTCTTTCTTTCTTTCCTTTTTTCCAGCGGTGGATTCTGGAGAATGTTTCAGTGCCAGCTGAGGCGTCAGTGAGTGTGGTTGGGAGTGCTTTTTTTCGGAGTAGATTAACCATTCACACGATTACCCACTTAAATGAACATTGTTGTTAAAATAGGTTGTAATGTTTTTGCACATGTATATTAATTTTTTAGGTTAATTATACATGTGCCTATAACAATTTTAAGTATTTAATTTTTTTTGGTATCGTGGTTTGTTTTTATTCTGTGGGTAAAAATATTTATTGTGATCGTAGACGTATATGTCCAAATTTAGCTCTTCATTTGGTATCTGTTAAATGTGAGGTTTTATGTAAAAGAATAATTGGAAATTTGGATGGTTTAAAAAAAAAAATTTTTTTTGAAGAAAAATACTTTAATGTAATTTTAAAATTATTTTTCTAATTTTTTAATTTTTTGGTATTTAAATATAATTTTTTTTAAAAAAATAAAAATA
>JABUQX010051071.1:0-25000 GCA_015478945.1 Trachelipus rathkii
AACACATTTCGAGCCGTGTTGAGAGGGAGCGCAGTTTAGAAATTTAGGGTTACAAAAATTTATCTGTTATCGAAATCGAATCTAACACAATTTAAAAATTTAATAAAAAATATTTAATAAACCGTAATTAAGTTAACGGTTAACGGATGTAGGGAAAATTTTAACTCGTTAATGTTAATTCACAAATGTAACTCGTTAATAGTCCGTTACTTCTTTTCGAAATTAACGAAAGCGTTAAAAGTTAACGAAAAATTAACGAGTTAATTAACGGATTAACGCTTTAACGCGTTAATGCCCACCTTTATATATATATATATATATATATATATATATATATATATATATATATATATATATATATATATATATATATATATATATAAAAGATATATATAAATATATAATATCTATATATATATATATATATATATAACTATATATATACCCACTATATATATATATATATATATATATATATATATATATATATATATATATATATATATATATATATATATATATATATATATATATATATATATCGAAATCAATTTAAAGACGCAAAATGTGTGGTATCGGTTAAAGGTATCGGCAAAATTTTGCCGATACCGATACCGATACCGATACTACTACTCACAAAATTCCCGATACCGATACCGATACCGATACCTCAAAAATCGGCCGATACCACCGATACCGAACGAGTCTGGAATTTTCAATGCTCACGCAAACTGGACCCCTTGTGCTACGAGGGCTTCGTAAAGGCGGTGGTACGCGAGTGATAAGTTCCCTCGAGCACTTGCCGCTGCGGTACCTATAGAAAAGAGATAAAGCACCAACATCGCGCAGCAAAGATAGAGGGTCAAGTGAAGTGGAAAGTACGGAACAGTTTATAAGTCTTTTGGCCTGTGACTCGACCCTATCCACCAGAGCCCCACCAGATAGGAGAGCAGTACTCCATTCTCTCCGTACTCTCTAAGCTCCTTTCCTTTGGGTTTCCTCCTTCTCTTTGCTTACTCTTGTCTAGTTTTCTCTCCGATCGCTCTATATCAGCGCTCGTTAATGGAGTGACCTCTTCCTCCTTTCCTGTTAATTGTGGTGTTCCGCAAGGTTCTGTTTTATCTCCAACTTTATTCCTACTTTTCATCAACGATCTCCTCAGCTGTACTTCCAACTCTGTTCACTCTAATGCCGATGACTCAACTCTCCACTCTTCTACCCATTTCAAATCTGCTCCCTCTTTTGCTTCTAGAGTTGCCTCTCGTCTTCAGCTTTCCGATTCTATTCTTGCAGATCTGGATAGGATTTCCCGGTGGGGTCACAGCAACCTTGTAAAATTCAACTCTTTAAAAACTCAACTTCTCCATATCTCCCTCTCAAAAACACCTATCAACTTTCCTATTTCCTTCGGCTTCTCTAACGTCTCTCCTGTGAATAACATAAACATTCTTGGTTTTAACATAAACAATTTGTCTTGGAAACCTTATATTTCAATGGTTGCTAAGGTGGCCTCAAAGAAGCTGGGAGTTCTGTTCAGGGTGCGGGAATTTTTCCCTCTGCACAGCTTCTCCAGTTTTATAAGGGCCTTATTCGCCCGTGTATGGAGTACTGTTCTCACATTTGGGGGGGGGGGCTCCTGCTCCACCCTTTTATTGGATAGGGTTGAGTCTACAGCTAAAAGGTTAATAAACTGTCCCCAACTTTCAAACTCTCTTGACTCTCTATCTCTGCGACGTGACGTTGGCGCACTATCTCTTTTCTATAGGTACTACAACGGTAGATGCTCTGAAGAGTTGGCCTCTAGCATTCCACCTCCTTTGCGTCGCCCTCGCATTTCAAGGGGTGCCATGCTCTCACATGAATTTTGCGTGAGTATAGAGAACCCCAGACTTGTTCGTTGTGGTGCTTCTTTCTTTCCAGCTACTTCTGTTCTGTGGAACTCCTTGCCTTCTTCTGTTTTTCCAACTTATAATTTCCTCTCTTTAAAGCGTCTGCGCTACGCCGGAGATATTTGCCTTAGGTGGGTCTTTCCATGTTTTATTTTCTCCCTTCCTTGAAAACCGACTTACGTGAGTGGTGGTTAACTGTAAAAAAAAAAAATACAAGGAGGATGAGCCCTTGTATAGCTGGAGAGTAACTGAGAGGAAAAAGGATACCCGCCAGTCGACAGAACTCCCGGTTTTTGAGGCCGCCCTAGCAACCGTTGTGATGTGAGGTTAGTATTTTTTTTTTTTATGTTGGCCCCAAGGATGTTTATAATTGTCAACAGGAGACAGAAAACCGTCGAAAAAAATAAGGAGATTAGAAGGTGTTTTAGGAGATTTATGAAGTTGGGGTTTAAAACTAAATTTCACAAGGTTGAGACAATTCCGAAAATTCTATCCAGATCAGCAAAAATAGAATCGGAAAGATTAAGACGACAGGCAATTCTAGAAGTAAAGGAGGGCAGAAGTGAAATGAGTTGAAGAATGAAGTGTCGAGTCATCGGCATACGAGGATAGAGTTAGATGTGCAAGTGAGAAGATCATTAATGAAAAGTAGAATAAAGTAGGAGATAAGACGGAACCCTGAAGAACACCACTAATGACCAGAAAAGGAAGAGTCGCCCCATCAGACAATGATATTGAGGATTTGAAAGAAGCTAGACATAAGTAAGCAAAGAGAGGAAGCACAGGAGGAGCTTGGAGGGCAGTGACGCGTGCCATACCCGGTCTAATGCTTTGGATATCAATCTTTTCCACATAAGTCTCCCCGTAGTTTCTAAAGGGCATAAAATCATGGAAATCAGCAAGATATTCGTATATCGCTCAGTGGACCTCGAGCAACGAAAGTCGTACTGGCGATCGGAAAGATGTGAGTGAGATTCCAGATGATCAAAGAAATGAGAGTTGAGAAGGGTTTCAAAGATCTTAGATATAATACAAGTGAGAGCTATAAGGCGATAGTTAGAAGGATCAGAGCGGCTTTTTTTCGGAACTGGTTGGACATGTGCGTGCTTCCTACACTGAGGGAAAGTGTATTAAGACATAAAGAATATAGTTGAACGAGGCGGGGTCAGCACGGAAGCACATTTCCTGAAACTAGGGGAGGAATGCCATCCGGGCCACCGCCTTCCTAACGTTCATAGATTTCAGGGACCCATGCACCCGATCAAATGTAATCACAGGCAAAGGCATATAACACCTGAGAGGAGAAGGAGGAGGAAGAGGGATTCCAGAATCGTCCAGGGTTGAGTTAGAGAAAATAAGAGGCCGAAGAGATTGGCCTTTTCAGTTGGAGAATTACCAACAGATCGATCAGATCGAATGAGAGAAGGCAGATTTACAGAAGCTGTTAGAGATATTTTTGATAAGGCCAGGAATTTGTCAGTAGGGGAGGCAGGGTTGGCGCACTTTGGTTTGATGGCCGCTTCTCGTCCGAGAAGAATATCCTGTAACAATTTCAAGCTGAATGAAAATTAGCAAGAGTGATAGGAGAAAGAGAATTTTTCCACTCCCGATACGCACTGTCTCTAGCCTGAATGGCCAGAGAACAAGCACGATCGAACCATGGATTATGAGGAGAGAAAGATTTAGTCGAAGAAGGAATGAACCTGCTCATTCCATCAACGATTACAGCTCCCACCTTATCGGCAGAAGCCAAAGCGTCACCAGAGTCAAAGCAGTCATTCCAATTATAGTTAGCGTAGAAGCAACGCAAGGTCTAATCTGCCAATCAATTAGAAAAAAAGAGGTAGAAAAAGATAAAATATATATATATATATATATATATATATATATATATATATATATATATATATATATATATATATATATATATATATATATATATATATATATATATATATATTAAATGTTTAAACTGTAATGTAATTAGGAGGTTGCGTTTTACCTGAGCTCCAATGGGTTGATTAATGTTCATAATGTTTTAGTTATTTTCCCCATTAAGTGTGTTTGTATATTAAGTGCTCTCCTGTTTTAATTGTTTTTAACTAGTATATGGTTTTAATATTTGAAGAATTATAATAATTATAAAAGATAAGTTATTAGTTTTAATTTTTGTTTTTGAAACTTTTTAGTTATGTTAGATAGTCATAGTTAGTTTTTAGAATTGTGCAATACGTAGTTTAGATAGTACTAGGTTATATTTTTTTCTTCGTCTTTTAATTTTAGTGTTTCTATTTTTTTATTTATTTTAAAAGGTTTTTTTTTCACAACACTTACGTATTTGGTTGCATATTATTTTAGTTTATACATATTTAGTTTTATATTGAATGATTGTAATTTTTTTTTATTCGTATATTTGTTAGTGTGTGAATGAGTATGTTTTAAACTTTCTAGATTTTTTCAATTTTACATATTTATTGTAAATACGGTTTTAGCATTTTAATCATTTACGTTTTTTAGTGAGTAAACTATTTTAATCTAATTTCAACTTTCGTTTTTTTTCTGTCTGTCAGTTTTTGTCTGTTGTTTTTGTTGTTGTGGTTCTGTACGTTTGTGATGGCAGATTTTCACAGGCATTAGACTTTCTATCATCAACATCCGTGGCTTACTCTCTAACTCTGCATCTGTGGGTCTCTCACACTCCAACTCTTCTTTTTATTGTCTGAGATTTCAGATGTGGAGCTATGCTAACTCGTTAACTATATCTAGCTATAACTTATTTCCATAAATTTCCGTAGATTGGAGTATGTGCCTATGTGTACTAACACTCCTGTAACTTACGTCTCGAGAATCTCAGTCTCTAACTTCAATTCTGTGGCTTAAATCTTTCTTCCTTCTACTACAATGTGTCTTTGGTGCCATATATACTGTTACAGAACAGATTTTCACGCCTTTTTCGAATATCTTACTACTTCTCACAAGACTGTTATATCTTCTCATCCAAATACTGGGGTCCTCTATTTAGGGGTTTCAATGTACACAACACTGAATGGTTGAGGTCCTCTCATACTGATTTATGGGGAGGAGGCCGAATCATTTAGCATTCTCAACGATCTGAAGCAACTAATTAAAAAACCCACACACATTTCGGATGTCAACCAATTTCTTGAACCTTTATGACTGTTTCACCACTAGTCCCCTTCTCTCTATAAACTCCCACTACCTTCCGCTCCTATTGGTGAAATCTGACCATGCCATCTTAATTCTTTTTCTCTAACAGCTCCATCCTACCCCTACAGGTTTTCACAGCACTTCGATCAGGCCGGTGGGGCCTTGCGTTGCCACCTTCTCGTGGGTGACTGCTTTGTCTCTGATGACGCTTCGGCTTTTGCCACTAAGGTGGGAGCTGTAATCGTTGATGGGATGAGCAGGTTCTTTCCTTCTTCGACTAAATCTTTCTCTCCTCATAATCCATGGTTCGATCATTAGCGTTCTCTGGCCATTCAGAGTGAGAACAGCATATCAGAGTGGAAGAATTCTCATTCTCCATCATCACTAATTTTCAAACTCAAAACAGAAATAATTGGGATATCTTGACGACAAAAACAGACTTTCATCAAACATGGTGCATAACCTCTGGTTCTACTGACAGATCTTCACAGCTCTTGCCAAAAACATCTCATAACTTCATAAATCTGTGTTTTATATCTTATTGGAGTCTGATGGTTCTGTTGCTGTTTCTCAGCTGAAAAGGCCCAATCTTCGGCCTCCTATTTTTCCTCTAATAGCCCTGGACGATTCTGGCGTTCCCTCCTCCACCTCATTACTCCTCTCAGACAGGTGTCCTATGCCTTTGCCTGTGTTTACATTTGATCGGGTGCATGGGCTCTTGAAATGTGAACGTCAGGAAGGCGGGTGGCCCGGATAATTCTTCCCAGTTTTGAAGTGGCGCTCAGTGTATCCACCCTCGTTCAGCTATCTTCTCTATGTGTAATCTGCTACTTTTCAGTATTTGAGCTTTTGCACATGTCAACTGTTCGAAAAAGTACTCAGTCTTCAGCTATCTTCTAGCTCTTGCCTTGTTCTGTCAGATCTGACTCCTTCTCGCTCTCATTTCTGGTCAAATCTAGGTCTCATTTACTTCTTTCCCGTCGCATTTGGCGCAACTCGAGGTCTACTGGCGATATACTTTCCTTTCTTACTGACTTATGGTTTCCGCTCTTAGTTACAGAACTTACTTTGAAGGTGCTTTCAGCCACCTCAAGCTTGGCTGGGTATGGCATATCACTCTTATCTCAAGCTCCCTCTTTGGGTTCCTCCTTCTCTTTGCTTACTTACGTCTAGTTTTCTGTCAATATCGGCTGTTGTTGATGGGCGACTTCTTCTTTCCTTTTCTGTCAATAGTGGTGTTCCTCAGGGGTCTGTTTATCTTCTACTTTATTCCTGCTTTTCATTATTGATCTTCTTCTCACCTGCACGTCTAACTCTATTCACTCATTGCCGATTACTCGACCCTTCATTCTTCAACTCATTTCAATTCTGCTCCTTCTTTTACTTTCTAGAATTGTCTCTCGTCTTAATCTTTCCGGTTCTATTCTCGCTGATCTGGATAGAATTCCCGGTGGAGTCGTCTCGACCTTGTGAAATTCAATTCTAAAAACTCTTCACAATTCTCACTCTCTGGGCACTATTTCCCTATATCTTCGACGGTTCTCTGATTATCTCACCTTTGACAATATAAACATCCCAACCAGCATAACAAACAAAAAAATGTCTGAAACCTCCATCACAACGGTTGCTGGGGTGGCCTCAAAGAAGGAGTTCTGGTTAGACTGCGAGACTTTTTTCTTCTTCCCAGTTGCTCCAGCACTCTAGGGGCCTCATCCACACTAACAATTCTTTCTCTGTATCTAGAGGAGGGCTCTGGCTGCCAGCTATTGGATAGGTCAGTCAGGCCGAAAACATAAACTGTTCTGTACTTTCCAGTTCCTGGCCCTCTATCTTTGCGGCGCGATGTTGGTGCTTTATCTCTTTTCTAGGTACCACAGCGGCTTGGGTCTCGAGGGAGCTTATCACTCGTGTGCCTCCACCTTTACGTCGCCCTCGTATCACTAGGGGTGCTGTATCTGCACATGAGTTTTATATTGGTAACTCCAGGCTAGTTCGCTACGGTGCTTCCTTCTTTCCTGCCACCTGTTCTGTGGAATTTCTCTTCTCCATCTTCTCTGTTTCCTGCTGAATTTAATCCCCCTCACGCCTGCGTCTGTACTCATCTGCGTAATTTGCTTTAGTTGACTTATGAGGCGTGCAACACCCCCTTAGAATAGACTCTTACGTGAGTGGGTAAGTGACAACTGTAAAATATATATATATATATATATATATATATATATATATATATATATATATATATATATATATATATATATATATATATATATATATATATATATATATATTTGCTTTAGACTTCTGAGGCGTGCAACACCCCCTCCTTGAATAGGGCTCTGCCCGTGAGTGGTGGTGGTAGTATGTAAATACATATATATATATATATATAGCATATATATATATATATATATATATATACATATATAATATATATATATATATATATATATATATATATATACTCTATATATATATATATATATAAATAAATGATAATAAATAAAAATGAATATAAATATAAAAATTGCTTACATTCATTACTTTTCAATGATTTTACTCTTCATCAGCGGGATTCGAACATTGGACTCCGCGTTGCTGAGTTAACAACAACCGGATGCTCTATCACTAGGCCATCCACGTCCCAAAAAGACGCTTCAAACGTGGTTTTTAAAACTCCCAGTTTATCAGTGTACTCTCCCTCATATTGCAAGAGTGTAGTAGGAAAGGTTGCCAGATATGGCAGGAAGATTAGTGGTGCACAGTTAAATCGTTGGTGAATGTAAAGGACTAAGTCTTGGGTACTTTAGGAGTCTTACATGAAGGTGTGTTGTTACCTGTGTTATTGTATGGTAGTAAGACTATGGTCTGGAATAAGAGTAGATCTAAGGTTCAATGTTCAGATGGGACAATCTTAAGGGCATGCTAGGTGAAAGAATTGATAAAATGAGGAATAGAACATTATGAGAGTTGGGTGGTGTGAAGAAAGGGGTAAATGAGAGAATAAATGAAAGTGTGTTGAGATGGTTTGGTCATGTGGAAAGGATGAATGAAAGTAGGTTGGTTAAGCGGATGTATAGTGGAGGTGTGTTGGGAACCGACCAGCTGGGGAGACCAGAGGAAGTGGATCGGTCGGTGAACAGTCTCTGAGGAGAGAAATGTTGAGTTTGGCAGAGGCGAGAATAAGGTGCATGGGAGAGAATGGCGGGGTTTGTAATGGGGGCATGGTTGTGGCCCACCTGGGCCAGGGATGAACCCTACACTGAGATGCTATAGTGAGGGTCCGTCGCGGTCCCATGATGCTCTAGGGTGGATTTTCTGTCTGCTGACGAGCTCTCACTAATTAATGGTACAGAGGGGGCCAGGCTAGGGCTTTCTTTTCGACGTTTGTCATGTTCTCCTACTGCTTTTCTTTTCCGATGCTTGTACAGCACCTTACCCCCAATCTTGGGGCAAGAGGAAGGATATATATATATATATTATATATTAATATATATATATATATATAATTTATATATATTATATAATTCATAGTATTATCATTTATTAAGTATATATTATATATTATTAACTTGGATCCATCGGAACCATCCATGCCGATTTTGAACTGTTCCATTGGGATAGTGCAATACCAATCCAAATACTTTGTCAGCCATTAGACCCACTCTTCTTTTCCTCTTCATTTCTTTTATAAATCCATTTGAGTCCTTCTTTTTCCTTTAATTATAAACAATGTAGCAATAGTTATTCAAATCTCGAGGCTCTTGTAAAATTAAAATACAGTAATTAATTACTCATATTGAATTTTCCTGTTTTGGTATTGAAAACAAGATAAGCATAGGGCGAGAATAATATAATATACAGTTATATAGTATATAATAGGTATTAATACAAGGGCGTAGGCCAGGATTTCTATTTAGGGGAGGGGGAAATGGTTATGAGTGATATATATTATATAATTATATATATTATATAATATATATAAATTATATATTAATTATATTATATATAGTTATATGAAGTTTACTTACTATCTATATTTTCATATATAATTAAAATTATGGTACTTCAAAAATTATGTAAATATTTTCTTCTTACTTTTTCTAGCAATTGAGTTTAAAATTGTTTTTATGTGTTGTCTGCAGCTGAATATCATACGGGCTCACCGGACCGCTGATTAGATCTTAACAGCTTTGACAGCCAAGATGCTCTATTTAGACATACTGGAAAGGTACATAGCGAAGAATATTTCGAAGAAGAATCCAGCTGTATAAAGCACAAACTAGTTGACATTAACCCAATTATGAAAACGAAACACATTAAAACCTTTATGAAAGAATAAAATATGTTTAGGTATATTGTAATTTCGAACTTCATTATGTATCTGATTGATGCATTTTTTTTCAGTTTTTTCTACTACTAAACTAAAAACGTCGTCTGGCTAACATATGAGGTTATATTTGTATTCCCCAAGATTTGGGGGGAGCGCTGCGCTGCACTCCTTGGAACCCAATTTGCAAGCCCATGGCTCAATTAAAGCCAAATTGATATAGTATGGATATTTATATATGTTATACTATATATAATTATAAATATATATAATATAATTTAAATTAATTATGAAGCTATTGATATATCTTGAGTATTAATTATCAGATACACTTTTAAATATAATTTTTAAAATATAAATATTAAATTATAAATAAATTAATTTATAAAAAAAAATTATATTTAAAAAAATTTTATATATTTCTTTATCTTCTTGTAACCACATATTAGAAGGGGAGTTTGCTCAACATACACCGGAAAGAGAATAGCTAAGTAGGAAAACATGATGTAAGTCGAAAAGAAAACTCCTAAATACTTATCTTACAATAGTTTGCAACCGGTCGCAGCAAAAAATCAACCCTAGGGCTTCATAACACCACGATAGACCCTCACTGTGGTATCTCGTCAATGTCAGAGTTCAACAATACCCGCTCACAAAAACCACATCATTCACTCCTATTGCACCGTTGTTCTCTCTTCTGCTAAATTCTCATTCCATTCCTTTCCTTCAAACACTTATTTTTTTACTGATTCAATCTACTTTTCTTAGGTCTCCCAGCCGTTCGATTTTAGCCAGCCGACTATCATCCATCCTTTCCATTTGACTAAACCAACTTAATACACCCTCATTTATACCTTCATTCACGCCTTTCCACCCACCACACAACTCACTAACACTCTCATTCTCCTTTTATCAATTTTCACACCTAACAAGCCCCTAAGATTATCCATTTGATTAGATTGCACCTTAGATATTATATACCTCTCATTTCACACCATAGTTTTGATACTATACATTTACACTGGTAACAACATACCTTCATGCAGAACCCTAGCGCATTCATTCACCAAAGATTTAATGCACCAGCCATCCTCCTATCACTCATAAATTTCCTTCAACACTGCATAATCCGTTCCCAGTTCATCCAAAATATAGATAAAATATTTTAACTCAGATACTTGTTCCAGTTTTTTTTTATTTTTTACACAGTGCCATCACTCATAGACAGGGCCCTTTTTACATTGAAAACTCTCCTTACCCAATACTATCACCTTGATCAAATATACATTTACTTTCAAACTCTTCCTTTTACACATCCTCCCAAACTTCTCTATCAATCCTCCCAAACTTTCTTCAGATTGGCCACATAAAACCAAATCATCTGCCTACAAAAAGAAGGGCACCCTCAACTCTCTTCCTTTCCCCATCAGTCTAGCAACCACCCCTGCCACCCCTGCCACCCCTACTCTTAATTCTTTTATCTCCACATCTATGCGCAAATTAAATATGGACATGACATATTCCTATTTCACTCCACTATTAATATTAAATTATTAATTCTCCACTTCATTAATTCTTACACACGCTTCACTAACGACATACATACTTTTGATTCCTTTCAGAAGCCTACCACTAACACCTGCCATAAAGCTTCCCTTTTATTCCAGTCATACACCTGTTGTAAGTACATAAAATATAAAAACAGTTGGGTCTTATTCTCTCTCATTTTCTCACTCATTTGCTCCAATGTAAAAATTTGATTAACAAATCCTCTACCACTTCTAAATGCACCTCGTTCTTCAAGAATCAGTTCCTCAGTCACTCGAAGAATTCTATGAACCAAAATACCAGCATATATTTTACCTATAACACAATTAACTAATTCCCTAAGTTTTCTACGTTCCATATCTCCTTACCCCTATGTAAATGATATTATAACCGCCCTATCCCAATCCTTCGGAATTACATCCTCAACAAAGGCTTTGCTGCGCAACTTCCATTTCCAGTCAATCGCCATCTTATATATATATATATATTACTATATATATTATATATTATATATATATATATATATATATATTATATTATATATTATATAATAGTATATATACAGTATATATATAATAGTATATATATATTATATATATATATTATATATATATATATTATATATATAGATTATATATATATATATATTATATATATATATTTTATAATTCATATATAGTATATTATATATTAAATATTATATATTATTAAACATATATATTTATTATATTAAATATATATTTATATATATTATATATTATATATATATATATATATATATAGATCTATAATATATAAATTATATCTGCCCAAATAAGAATTAAAAAAGCAAGGAATACAAATACCCTAATTTACAACATAAATGGTAATTTATGAAAATATTTTACATGAAAATAGGGAAAAAAAAATTCTCTGTTGCATTTTTTTTTGGCATTTTTGTCTCAAATATTTAAATACCAATATATAGAGGGTAGGTTAAAATTTACAATTGTGTTACGCACCGATACACAATCATCTATATATATATAATATATATATATATATAATAATATATAAATATAATATATATTATATGTGGGAAAATCTAGTTATCATGACCGTAATAACGTATCGATATGTATTTATATCTAATATGATTATTATATATATATATATATATATAAGTAATAGCCCCCATAACTATATATTCGTTGTACTTGTAATTATTATAATATATAATGAATAATAATAATAATAATAATAAAATAATATAAATAATGGAATAATAATAATAATAATAATAATAATAATAATAATAATAATAATAATAATAATAATAATAATAATAATAATAATAATAATAATAATAATAATAATAATATATTATAATTAATAAAAAAAGGGTGGTTGAGATTAGTGGAGAGTAGTGAATTGTTGTTTGGTATTATAAAGGTGAGATTATATATTAGAGATTTTTGATTAATATCTTAGGTAGTTTATTGCTGTACCTTCTGGCACTCATTTAAAGCTTGAGGCCAAGTTATTTGTGTGCTGTTGATGAAGTTGTAATATCGATCTTTTTCTTTTGGGTATTCTTCGTAGCCATCATCAATTGCTTTTTGTATCTTTTTAGTTTCTCTACTACTACTGGGTTTATATATATTATTTTTCAGGTGGGATTATTATTGTATAGGAATATTTTGTCAAAAGTGGCAATTAGTTATTGTAAGATTTTAAAGATTATTTTCTAATTTTTTGTTCTTTTTTTTCTTAGAGGAAGGAAGGAGGTTTATTATCTTGAAAACTTTTATTACATTAATTATTTTATGTTTCGTTATTATTAAAGCCTCTAATGACTCTCCTTTAGAACTATAATCTTTAGATGAATTGTGTGAATGTCTTCATGCTTTCTTAATCTCAATATACCTTAACCCATTCTACTATATATGAGGTATTTCCTGCGATTGGACTACTTTCACATACTTATGGCAACTTTCCTATATTCTACTTGAGCCTCTCAGCCAGAAAATCGCACATTCCTCTCTTCCTCCCGACATTTATCCCCTCTTGACCTCATAGAACTTCTACAAACGCTCACTATTTTTTATTCACGTCTCTACCATCTCGTGTTGATTCCAATCAGCAGACTCATTCACTTGGACCAGAGCTCGTGTAAATGCAGTCGCTAGCCGAGAGTCGATCTTATTCATTCACCTCCATTTCATGTACACCTTAGTCGCTGGAACAGGAGGAATAGTACTCAAATCACTTCTAAGCACAGTACTTTCATTTATTCTTCATTTCTTAATCTCCTTTCTATACTCGCCATCGACCGTCACTCGCTCATTCTACCACTCTTGAGCATTCATCCCTCATTCCTAACGAGCGTTTATTCAACATTCCTCCTTCTCACAGCTAACTAGACAGACACATAACATTGGAAACAAAACTTTCCGTCATTCTGTCTGTCATGGAGAATAATAATATATTAAATACCTTAATTGCTTAAACTTTTAATGAAATATATATCATTAATATTATAAATAGTATTTATTTAGAACCGTTTAGAAGTTAATTTTATGATATTATTAAATTATATTTATATTTTAAATTTTTATTATGTTTATTTCATTAATTTATATATTTATTATAATTTATATATATTTTATATTTATTCTTAATTTATCTTTTTATTTTAATATATAATATACATTGGAATTATATCTAATATTTAATATACTTGATAGTAAATATATTTATATAAAATGACCTAAAGTAATGCACTTATAAACCAAAGATATCATAAAAAAAAATAATAAATATACTACTATCCTTGTTAACTTTGATTGTATATGCTTTTCAATTCTCACTTATTATATATGTGAGTAACACGGAGTGGGGTAGCCTAATATATAGAATCGAACTTAATGAGACCGCGCTACTCTACCCTAAACCCATTCTGCAATCACAACATGTTCTGCTATGTCGAGTTTTAATTTCGTTTAGTCTCCACAAGGTATCAAACTATCTATAAAAAATTTCCAACTCTGTTCATATGCTTTTCCTAATTATTTAATTTTTTTATGTGTGTTTAATTATTTATTCAGTTGCTTAACTTATTTATTTATGTTTATTTATTTTTTATTTCAGTTTTTTTATAAATCTTTATATGTATTTTTATTTATATTTTATTAATTTCTATTTATCTATACTTTATAATCTATTTAAACACCAATAGAAAATATACTAGTTAAAAGTGAATATTTTTATTAATTTTATTTAATTTGTGTATTTAATTTTCATCTCTCTCTCTCTCTCATAATTATCTCACTACTCTCATATAATTATATATATACTATAGTTCATTATCTCTATATCTTCATATCTCTCTTATATATTAACTATCTCATCTGGTTCTGTGAAATAACAACTCGTTTTTTCTTTAATCTCTGTTTTTCTTTCTCTTCTGCCAAAAAAACGGTGTTTCTCTTTTCTTTATCACACACAAAGAGGTTCTATTTTCTTGCTTTTCTTTTTTAAAATTACCTTCTCTCTCTTCTTTATAATTTATTTGATTTATTGTCTTTGTAAGTTTGTAATATTATACAGAGTAGAGATTGGTATTTTAAATTGTTTTAAATTATACAGTAGTACCAATACCCTTCTAGGCCTAAATTATTTGCACCTATTAATTCCATCGGATTTTCTTTAAATATATTACGTATATTCTATATTTCATTATATACTCTATCGTTCATATACATATATCATATATATATATCTCATTATCTATATATATATATACTACATATTATACTATAAGATCTACTATATTATCTAATCTTATATATATATATATACTATATTATATATATATTATAATATATATATTATCAAAAAAAAGGATATTATACACACAGGTGGTGCTTTGGGCGTGTCACGGAAAAAAATGAATTGCGTAGGAAGGTGATGGATTTCTGTGAGGGAGAGAGGTGTGTGTGTTAAGTAATACTTTTCTTTTAAACACTCTACAGAGTACTATTCCTTCTATAGTTACTCATCTCTCTCCTCTCTTTAAATTCTCTAAGTTATGTGGATTGATAAATGGTTAGTAAGAATGGTATCTGGAGTAAGGTGATAAGAATGTATGATTGATTTTTGTGTTGGATGTAAGAAGTGGAGATCTGCTTTACAGTATATGTTTGTGCACTGTTAAATTCTACGTGAGGTTGTTTACACACAATTGTGATTATCATCGCGCATTATTATCTCGTTGTTCTACTGTATACAATTAAGTTAGTGGGGACTTCTGGATGGTAGAGGAAGAGGTGAATATGGAGGGATAGGTAGGTGTAAACATTAAAAGTGTGGAAGTTTTCAGTGAACAATAGTAATAAGCGATATGCTACGTATGTAAGCAACGCTCCTCGCCAAGTAAAATCCGTTTGAAATGTGAACAAGCTGAACTACAATAAATCTGGAAGCATTGTTAGCAGTGCAAAAGAGTAAGTGGTGTGCTAAAGTAAGGAAGCTAAGAATGCGAACAGTCGAGTTGGCGTTGGCACACGAAGAGGTGATGCAAGCGGTTAAGTAAAAAAAAAAGCGTGGTTGATTTGTACTTAAAAGCAAATGATGAAATCTCAAAAGAAGAAAGATGCTCTGGAATTATATAAGGAGGAAAAAAGAATGCTAAAAGAATGCGTACGTAAGAGAAAAGAAGAGGTATATGAACAGTCTTGGAAGGAGGATGATTGGGACATACAAGGGAATTAGGAAGCTCTTCTGGAAGGAAGCGCGACAAGTTAAGAATAAGAGAGGGAACCTGCTCCCATGATATTGAATAGGGATGGTGTTTTTTTGTAACTGATGAACTAGATGTGAGGGGAGTGTTGAAAGAACACTTCGAAAATCTGTATAATATTGCAGTTAACGAAGAGGTGATATGAACTGTGTCTTTAGTCAAAGGGATAGTTCCAGTAAGGAATACGGTATTTTGGGATGGGTTTTTAGCCAAAAAATAGAGGAAATTTGGGTACGAGCGAGATAATCTGTAAAAATGCTAACTCTGCAGGTATCATCGAAGTGATACACTTTCACCTGTCTGAACTCATGATCAAGACAACTGCGAGGCCAAGTTTTCTGATTGATTTGGACTCTTGCAATGCCTTGTGTACATAAAGCGTTTATGGAGGGTATAAGCGTTTATGGAGGGATTGAGGAGAGCAGTAATAGTATCCACTTAAAGTAATGGGTAATATGGAGAGATATATAGAGGGGAACTGTAGAAATATTATAGGGAATTAGTTTTATTGAGTGTTTATTAGTTTTAAATGGTAGTGATTCTCGTTCCTCGGGAAGTAATATATGTTGGTTATTTTTGGTCGAAAGAGTTCGCCGCCGATCGTGACTATGAAAGACTGATTCTGGTCTCGAAGAACAAGGGTGCGTTTTAGGATGCTCATAGAGGATGTGTGGATAGATTTCCTTTTACATTGAAGCAAACTGACTAGAGTACAAATTGCAGGGAGAAGAAGAATATAACTTGTATTTTAAGTTTTATGGAATTTTGCACAGCGGGATTGATAGGGTCTTAATCAGGTCGAAGCTCTATGGTCAGTGTCGTATGCTCGATATATAGTGTTGGTGGTAGGCTCTTGAATGGAATCAAAAAGAAGTGTATGTCTCTCGATAGTCGAGGCGTGTGGAGAGTAATGGGGTGGGAAATTCTGTTTAGTATTAATTTCAGCGGAGTGAGGCAGGTCTTGTGGTATCTCCTTCTTTGCTCACTTATAAATTTGTCATATTGGATGGGCGTTATGAAAGAACTTGAAGTGTGGCGGCGCTCTTGACTACGGATAACTCAGGTGTTAGAAATGATAGGAGAAATATTAGGGAGATGATGTGGAGGATGCCGCTAACTATTATATATGACGGACTGATTTTGTCCTGTGTGTCAAATCTTCCGAAAGTTGAGTTTGAGAGGATAGATCTTCCAACGGTGACAGTTCCACAGTTTGTGTTGGACGGGGGCCAAATTCCTGTGTAGGACCAGATCCTTCGGTAGATAAGAGTAAGGTTATCCTTGTTGCGATGAAGGACAGTCCTCAGTGTGAACGTAGATAATAGATGTTGAGCAGCTAGAACAAGTGTCTGAGTTTAAATATTTAAGTAATATGTTTGGATGCCAGGAAAAGGTGGCTGTGCAATACAAATCGTTTGTGAATGTATACGGTGCACTAAGTCTTTGAGTGCTAGGTCTCTTACATGACGCTCTTTATGTTGTTACCCTGTGTAATGTATAGTAAGTGAGACTTTTGGTCTGGAATACAATGAAGTCAATGATCAAAGTTCAATGTTGTTCATGATGGCACAACTCTTAGGGACATGCTAGGTTGTGAGAAGAATTGATAAAAATGAGGAATGAAACATATTAGAGAGTTGTGTGGTGTTATGAAAGGGGGTAAACGAGAGAAAATAAATGAAAGTAATGTGAGATGGTTTGGTTGGTCATGTTGGAAAGGATGAATGATAGTCGTTTTTAAGCGGACGTATAGTGGGTAGTGTGTTGGAAACCGACCGGCTGGAGATCGAAGAAAAAGTGGAGAGTCGTAAACGAATGTCTGAAGGACAAAAATGTGCAGTTTGTGCAAGAGGCGTCCCAGAATAAAGTGCCATATCATAAGGAGTAAATGGCGGGTGTTTCTGTGAGGCGGGTTATGGTTGGTCTCGGCCCAATCCCTGGGCCAGAGGGATGAATCACTTCTACACTGAACGAATTTACCTACTAAGTGAGGGCCCCGTCGCAGTCCCTGCCTGAAGCTATAGGGTCGGATTCTTCTTCTGACTGTGTACGCAGTCCCCTTACTACAGTAATGGTAACAGAGGGGGGAGGGGTAAGGCTGGACTTCCTTTCCGACTTTTGTCATATTTTCTCTACTAGCTTTTCCTTTCCGATGCTTCATTTATCTGCACCTTACCCTCACCTCAGTTCCTTTGGCTGGATGCTAAAATCACGTGTGTATCGATGTATATATATTATAAGTGGATTTCACACACTATAGTTTTTTTATCAGGGATAATATAATATATATATACCCTTATATATATAAAATATACTAAGTTTATATATTATATATAGTATAGTATATATATTCCTGTATATATAACGTACAGTTTTATTTTTTTTATATTATTTATAATTATAATATTACCCTTTATTATTAATTATTATATATTTTATATTAATTTTTATAATATATAAGTAGATATTATAAATAATATAAAATAATAATTATTAAAATAAATAAAATAATACCTGATAATAATAATAATAATAATAATCATAATGCAATAATATCCGATTTGACTGTCCCACAACTTTCACTTGACACCTCCTGAAAGAATAATGAATAAATAATCGACAGAAATCCATGCGTAATGTAATAATATAAATGCCTAGAGCACAATATACTTTACTAGGTAATCAAATTTAATTTATTTATAATGCGTACCTCTTTAAACATAATGGATTTACGTAAATATTTATTGTTTTTAATTAACGCTCAATTGAAGAGACTTGATTTTATTTAATTAAAAGTAATTTTAAACAATATGAAGAGGATTTTGAAATATTTATATATTATTTTATTATATTAATTATATCAAAATGTAAATAAAAGATTTAAAAAATAACGAGAACGGTTTGTGCGTCGGCCAACCCTATTATATATATATTAATATTATATATATATATAATATATTATATAATATAATATATATCTATATTATCTTAATATGAATATATTTATATATATATATATATATTATATATTTATATATATTTATATTATCCTATATATATTATATATTATATTACAATATATAATATTATTATAACTTTATATTACTATATAATATATAATTTATTATAATAATATATAATATAATATACTATTAACTTATAATATTATATATATATAATATATATATTATATTATCTCACCTATTAATGTGTTGTGTGTGTGGTGGTGTGTGTGTGTGAATGGCAGGAAGGTGGCTGTAGCAATTAAATCCTTGGTGGATTGTAAAGGGAACTAAGTCTTGAGTGCGCTAGGGAATTACATGATATATGAGGGTTTGTTTTTACCTGTGTTAATGTAATATAATATGTAATAGATGTAAGACTAGGGTCTGGAAAAAGAGGTATATAGATCTAAAGTTTCCTGTGTTATCAGCATGGACAATTCATTAGGAGGCGTGTTATCAGGTGTGAAAATGAAATTGATAAAATGAGGAAAGAAACGTATTAGAGATGTTATCGTGGTGTGAATGAAAAAGGGTTTAGTAATGAGAGAATAAATAATTAAATGCTAATAAGTACTGAATTGTAAGATGGTTTGGATCATTAAGTGGGTAATAAAGTAGATTAATGATCATGATCGATATAATTTGGTTGAATATGGACGATGTCATAATATAATAGTGAATTAGAGTGTGTATGGGATAAAATCGACGCGGTACCTTGGGAGACTAATATTAGAGAGAAAAAGTGGATCGATGAATCAGTATTTAAGGAATGTCGAAAGAGAGAAAAATGATGTAGTTTTTGCAGCCGAAATGGCGATAGAAATAAAGGTGCATAAATTCAAAAATTAAATAGTGAGTAGATAGGACTAATGTATGGATATTTTCTTGTGATTGGGAATTTGGTCTATTGTGATGCCTAATCACACTAATCATTAATGGAGTCATCAATAGGGTATAGAACCCTCACTACTCTGATACGATATGCCATAGTGATAGGGATACCATAATATAAGAGAGAGAGAGCTAAATCTAGGGGGGAGATTAAATATATCTGACATATGACAGCTGTAAACACCAGTATTTACGGTTTGGATAATTATATAAATAATATAAGAGGATAGCCGAAACAAGGTTTCTTAAAACTAACTAAATGTTATCTATTTCCAGTTAACTTGATTAAATCATGATTATTAATCTTACTACTTTTCTTTTCCGATGATTGTCACGCACCTTTCATACACCTTACTTCCAGTCTTGGGGAAAAAAAAGGAAGATAATTATCTAGAATTGAAAATGTAATTAATAATCTATTTAAAAGATATTTTATTAAAAGCAGTTCTAGTTAATTAAAAAAGCAATTACCTATTTTTTAATTTTTATAATCTTTAATAAGTAATATTTAAATTTACTATTTAAATATTTAATGTGTATTGAATGAAAGCTCTTAAGGTAAATGCACTGATCTTTAATGCATGAAGAGCTTAGAGATAAGAATAATCTCAACGATCAGAAGCCTGAGAGCTGACAAGAAGCTGTACTGCAAATGAAGAATCATTTTAAATGATGATTCATTATAATAAAATTATTATTAGAAATGAAAAACCATTCTCAAAATTATTAATATATTCCAAGTTTAAAAGCTATAGCTCTAATAGTTAATGGTTATTGCAACCATTAGAACAGCTCAATTTAAATTATTTTTTATTAAAGTTACAATTTTAAATATTAAAAGTCTCTCGATAACTAAAATTATAAGAAACTGAAGTATAATACTAATTATAATTTAGTAAGTTGAATATTGTGATTATAGTGTAAAAGATTATGAAACCCATATTAAGTTAAATAAATATCATCAAAAATATAATATAAAAAAGTTAACTTAACATAAAATTAATGTAATTATGAATGAAGATAAATAAGAAATTCATTTTATATTATTATATAATCTACATTGTTAGATATTTTATTCTTCACTTATACTTTCTTTCCCCTTCATTGGGTATAATTTGTAGAATTGAATTTCTTGTTAATAAGCAACTGCAAGTCAATAATAGATAAATTTAGATTTCTAATGTCCATAGGTTATTTGATCGGGATGAAATCTCTACTCTGACAAAATGCTGTAAATTATATATATTCACTTGTTGTTGCAGTGCTCTATCGAGACCTAAGTGTGTGGAGTAATTGAGTACTAGTTGTAAGGCTAAATTTAAAAAAGGACCTTTTTACGAGGATGTTCAAATATACTATGTGATGAGAATTGAAATATATATCAAAGATTATTATTATGATATATAATAAATAAATATATGAGTATGCAAATTTGCATGTAATTTGTATCTATTATTAACAGTCAATATAATAAAAATATATATTAAATAATTAATAATATAATTATAAATTTTATAAAATTAATTCTACAATACTAAGTTCAACTTCTGGTTTAATTACATTATATTATTATTATTATTTTAAGTATTTTTTATTGGTAATATATATTTTATTCACGAATCTGGGTTTCTTTTCTCGAATAACGCGGAAGATAAAACGTACCTATTCAGATGTAGAATATAAAATCCACTAAAAATTTAAATTCAGACAAGATTACCTAATAAAATCTGTTCCTAATTCTCATGATTTCATTATGAACCCTAGGACATATATCGAAGTGAGCAGGTTGTTGACCCCGCCTGATGTGCTTCACATCAAGTGTATTAGAAAGTTTAATGGGTCTTAGAGTAATACCAATTAGGGAAATTTTATTGTTGGTATTATAATTTATCAACTGATATATTTTTATTTAATATTTTACGTATTAAAATTTTTAAAAATTACTTTTATCTCTTACAGGATATTGTTTGTAACTTTAATATATAATATAATATAATTTATTAAGCTTTTTAACCGTTTTTAGACACAGCACTTTGCTAAAACATCATTGAGCGAGGATAAAGATATTAGATTTGAGATGTATTCTATTTATCAATTTAATTCCAACAATATATCATTTATTTATGTATCTTACCGTCTGTCGCAATTTGGTATATATGTCAATAACGATATCGGTACGTTCTAGACAGTGACTCGCGTCCGCGATACTGCACGATGTGCTCTTTGAAAATTATGTTATATATATTTATTAGTATATAACTTCATTGTTTTTGCGCATAGCGTGCGAACTCGATGTAAACTTTGCTACTACCTATATATCGTCAGATACATTTCTGTAAAAATTAACCACAAGTTCCAACCTTATAACTTTTTATTGGTACAAATTGCCCTGGGCAAGTTCCCTTTTCAGGTCCTCTGGAGCGGTATATATGCGGAATTACATCAATCAAACCACAAATCGTAGTTTGAATAAAATATAATATTGAAATGAACACACCTAAAAAGTTCTTATTATCGACTAGACGTCTAACTGAGTAAAAATTTAAATTATGTTAATTAATAAGTTATGACTTATATGAAAATTACAAATGGTTGGAAACTATCTATAGTCAGAGCCAAAAAGAGAGTATACTTGCGGCTCTAAACAAAACCAAAGCTATATATTTGCTACACAAACTACTATATGCTGGAGCATAGTATATTTAAACCATAAGAATGATAGTTTGAAAGTTTAAATTCCAGCTATTGAGCATTATTTCCTATATATTAACTAGTATAGCTAAATTTTCTGCCAAATTTACAAAAAGGGACTCATGGGCATTATTGAGAGTGCCAGTATTCATGAAAAATCTCCGTTCTTGCTTAAGTAATTAAATTGTAATTAATAAATTTATTACTATGTATTTTGATTTTATAGAGCTACGAGTTTACACTGTAATTCTCATGTGGAAAACTAAGAATATCTATTGATTAAAAATTATTGATTAAATTTATAAGCACACTATAAGATTGTAACAGTATTGTTCACTAACATCAATACAAATATCATTCACTACATATGAATTAACCCTACTAGACCTGAATTACTTCAGGAGGTATTCTTATATTTATAATATTTCTATATATAAAATCAAGTGTATGTGCTCGTATTTTATGATTTGTACTATTTTTCTAGGAAGCAAGAAGTGGAGCCTCTCGCTTTGTTAAAGGTGAAGGAAAACACGGTTCATTTAAATTTTTTATTGAAAAAGTCTTCTACAGACCCTGGTGGGGATTAGAAAATAATTTTTTACATCATAAAAATTGTCTAGATTCCAGATTCCTATTTTTTGTAAATAAAATTTTACCCATTTAATTTTTAATTTGATTAATAAAAAATTTAATTCCTGTAAGCTCATTATCCTCATTTATCCTAATATTAGAGTTTTAAGTTTTGAGTTTATTGTTAAGTATTAATATTAATTTTACATGTTATTTATATTGATTATATTCGTATTAATATTATATAAGCAATAAATTATATATAGTATGAGTTTCTAGAGTTTTGTTAGATTTGAATTAATTATTATAGCTAATGTCGTGTAGTTATATTATTTTTTATAATTTATTTCTATTTAAAATTATATTTTATTTTGTGAATATTTCAATGGGTCATGCTTGTGTAATGGTGCCGGAAGCATATATCGGTGAAATAATAATAAAAAATTCACCTACAAGGCCATTTAGGCATTAATAGAACGCAGATTGCAATAAAAAGCGGAATTTGTTTTTAAAAATATTCACAAGCGTGCAAAGAATATCGTCCCTGCCAGTGAACAGTGCCAGTTGAGTAAAATGGGACGTTCGATTAACCCAGAATATGGGAAATACAAAAAGATGAAATATAATTTCGAACTGTTGAACGCTGATATTGTTAAGCTACCACCTTGCAATGATTACAAATACTTATTCACCTTAATAGACCGCAACAGCAACTTTATGTGGCCCTTTAACATTAAAAAAAAGATCAATAAAGAGAACAATAGTTAAAAGTGCCTCTTGCATGAAAATTTTTCGCATCATTGGTTGTTGCCAGATGTTATTGTCACAGATAAAGGGGGTGGATTCACATCCACCTTATTTGAGGAGGTGTGCCAACTGATAGGCACTTTTCACTATACGATCGTGAGCTACTCACCCTAATCAAACAGAAGGGTAAAAGCTCTGCATCAAAAGCATCTAGCGTGCCTGAGATGCATGTTGGTCGAACCAAAATGAAGAAACAAGCATGGATGCAAATTTTACCCTTTGCACTTTTTGCATTGAGGCCGGCTCCTATATCCGAAGAAGCTATAATCCCTGCACAGCTGTTATTTGGACAAAATGTTAACATATCCGGAGGTCTGGTGGATACGGCAGTGCCAGACAGGCCTATAGTCTATGAGACTTACTTCGAAAGACCCGCAGCACTTATGACCAAGCAATTCCTAGCCAACAGAACCAATCTACGGAGTCAGGAAACATATACATGCCGAAAAATTTGAAAGACGCAAAATTTGTTCTTGTGAAGACAAACAATATAATGTGGGAAAATTAGATCCTAAATACCGTGGCCTTTATAATGTCCTCAAACATACAAACAACAATGTTTAACTTTTAAAGGATAGCAAACCTACCGTAGAAAATCTCCGAAATATAAAGATCTATTACAGCTTGTTGGAGGTCCAAAAAGAAAGAGAAAACGGAAGAGGAGAATGAAATCGCTAGGGGAGATTAATAAAATAAAATAAAAATGAAAATAAAATAAAAATATCTTTTTTCAGGCAGTGTAATAAAGGTTGACTGAATTTTAAAGAGAGTAAAGTTATATTTACTTCATAAGTTATTATTATTTGATCTTCATAGTAAGTAGTTCTTTACTCTGCTAAGCGCAATGCCTCTAATTCCTCCCTTCTCTTTCCTGCTAAAATGATTGCTAATTGAATTATCTGTCCGAGTCACTCTGAGGTTTTTTAATTATGTATAAGATTTAAAAAACCCTCTGAAATAATTCCAAGGTCACCAAGTCTTCTCTGTAAAATCAGAGCATTTCTCTCTAATTATTGGAGTGTTTTTGATGACAGTTTAGCCATACAGTCTGTGAGCTTTGTAAAGGGGCTGAACACCGCATACTTTCCTCTGCACCTTAAAAATTTTCGTAATAATAATGATATTCCTGTTGTTAAGGCATTTGAATATATTAACAAAGCATTCAAGTTGACCAATGAGAGCGGGTGAATTTGAATGTGACTATTGGGATGGTCTCCCCTCTGGAGGCACCGGCCTCTAGTCAGGATTCTGCTAAGCACCTCAGTGAAGAGAGGTGGCATCTGGAATGCGCCTGTTTCAAATACTATGATTAATTTGTAGTTCC
>JABUQX010051071.1:30000-37500 GCA_015478945.1 Trachelipus rathkii
GTTGCTAATTATCTTTGCGATTTTATTTGCAATGATAAAATAATTTAAAATTCTTTGCGAAATGAGGGAAGGACAGGGTGAAAATCTGGTGATATCGCCTTGACGGGAGCTCGTTCGCTTAAAGTTCCTCTTAAATCTAACTTTTGGGCTAGAGGATGGGCTCAACGTAGAGGTCATCGCAGTATGTTCATTCTTCAAGTCGCAACATGCGCGTGGTTCGACTCCAGAGGAGAAAGTTTTCTTTATCTTCGCGAACTGTTAGTTTGTTACTAACTTATTTATTTCAATTATTTGCAAATGTGAAAATAATTTAAATCTTGCGAACGATGAAGGGCTCCGGGTTGAAAACCTTTGATTATCGCCTTGAAGCGGAGCTCGTTGCTTAAAGTTGTTCTTGAATCTAACTCTTTTGGGTTAGATTGCCTCAACGGATAGAGCATCGATGTATGTCGTTCTCAGTCCGCAACATGAAGTGGTTCGACCCAGAGGAGCAAGTTTTCTTTATCTTCAGTAACTGTTCTTAGTTTGAACTATATTATATATATATATATATATATATATATATATTATATATATATATAATATATATAATATATATAATATATTATATATATTATATATATATATAATATATATTGGACGCGTGAGTAGGAGCTTCAGATTATTGTGTTGGGTGACCTAAATGATTGATAGATGAATCAAAAAAGGGATTGTTTAACAGTGGTTAGGTGGGTCGGGCGAAAAACCAGATGGTTAAGAAAGTGCATTGATCTCTGTGAAGCAGAAGGTATGTGTGTTACGTAATACTTTCTTTAAACACAAGAATATTCATAACTATACTAGAGTTGGAGTTGGTGTGAATTAGAGATGGTATCGGAGTGAAAAGTATGATTGTTGGTTAAGGAGATGTTGAAGTATGTGTTGGATGTTAAATCAGTGATGAGGCGTTAGGAATGTATTATCGGATTATTGTTGTTTTATGTAAAATTAATTAGTGGGGGCTTGGAGGAGAGGAAGGTGATAGGAAAGGAAGTGGGTAGAATTAAGAGTGCAGAAGTAAGTAAACCAAGTAATAAGTATAGGTATTTAAGAGCCCTCGCAAGTAAATCAGGCTGAATGGGAACAAGATTAAAGCTGAACAAATCTTGAAGCATAATGAAGAAACGGTTGTTAGCAGTGGCAAAAGAAGTTATGTGTATCTGTGCTAAAGGCAGGACAGTAGAATCGTGAACAGTGAGTGGTGGAATGAAAAGTTGACGCAAGCAGTTAAAGAAAAAAGAGCGTGATTGGGGAATGTACTAAAAGCCAATCTTCAGATTTCAAAAGAAACATGTTTGGAATTATATTAGGATGGAAAAAAGGGAATTCTAAAAGATGCATACGTGGAGGAAAAAAGAGGTAAATGAACAGTGGAAGGAGGTTGAATGGGATTTACAAGGGAATAGGAAGCTCTACTCCAGGGAAACGGGTAAGTAAGAAATGAGGAATAAGAAATCTGCTTAGAATAATAATAGTGATGGTGCTTTCGTAACTGCATGAAATGGATGTGAAGAGTGTGGATGGAAACACTTTGAAAATCTGCAAAACATCTGGTAATAATGAAGAGGTGATAGTGAATATGTGTGGGTTAGATGGTGCAAGAAGAATAGGTATTTTGGGGATGATTAGTAAGGAGGAGGTAATTGGTAGAGTGAAGAAAGTTAAAGTATGTAAATCTGCAGGTTTATAGATAAAAATTACCTGCTGAAATATTTGATCAAGGGGAAACCGGGAAAGGTGAGATGTGTTTTGATTGTATTTTGGAAGCTGTATAAAAAAAATCATTTATGGAGGGTAGAGGTCGTGACGCAGATTGGAGAGAGCAGTTAAAGGTACCCTGTATATAAGGGTAAAGAGGGATAAAAGTAACTTAGGAATTATAGGGGAATTAGTTTATGGAATGTTGTAGGGTAGATATATGCTGGTATTTTATTTGAAAGAGTACGTCGAGTGTACAAAAGACTGATGTGTTGAAAACAAGGTGCGTTTAGAAGGCGATAGAGATGATGTGTGGATCAAATCTTTACGTTGAGACAAATGAGTGAGAAAATGAGGAACAAGAAGAAGAATTGTATTTAGGTTTTTATGATTTGCAACAGGCGTATGAATAGGATTAATATGGAAGCTTTATGCAGATGTAAGCATATATGGTGTTGGCAGTAATTTCTTGAATGGAAAATCAAAAAAGTATGTATGACGATAGTGAAGCTTGTTTAAGAATAAATGTGCTCAACGTGATTGTTTTGATTAATAGCGGAGTAAGAAAGGGTTGTGTTATGTCCCTTGGTTATCAATTTGTATATGATAAGGTTATGAAAGAATTACAGGTGGCGGTGGTAGTAAAATGTGTTAGATGATGGAATAGAAAGAGAAGAGGGGTGCCCTACTTATATATGTGGATGATTTTTTGTCTGTGGCGAATCTGAAAGAGGTTTAAGTGGATGATTGAGAGATTAGCAGGGTCTTAAAAGAAGGTTGAAATTTAGCGCGTGATAAGTGTAAAGTTATGGTTGTAGTGAGGACAGTCCTCGGTGCTTAAAGTTATGTTAAGATGGTGAGCAGCTAAGAGCATGTGTCTGCAGTTTTTTAAATAATTTAGGCTACATGTTGCGATGAAAAGGAATGGATGTGCAGAGTGTAGTAGGAAAGTTGTAAATTGCTAGAAGGTGGCTGTTCAATTAATCGGTAGTAGATGTAAAGACTAAGTCTCAGTGCGCTAGGGTCTTACATGAGGTCTGTTTTTACCTGTGTTAATGCATAGTAGTGAGACTATGATCTGGAATAAGACGTATAGATCTAAAGTTCAATGTGTTTTCAGATGGACAATCTTCAGAGCAGTTAGTGACCAAACGTTAGAAGAATTGTTAAATTGAGAATGGAAAACTATTAGAGAATTTGGTGTCTGAGAAAGGCGTAAATGAGAGAATAAAGAAGGTGTTAGATTTTTAGTCATGTAGAAGAGTATGGGTGATAGTCGGTTTATTAAGGCTGATGTATACTGATGAGTGTGTTGGGATTGAACGGCTGGGAGACGAAAAAAAGTGATTGAGTGAGTAAAGGAAGCCGGAGGAGAAAAATGTGAGTTTGGAGAGCGAGATAAAAAGGTGCATAATAAAGATGGGAATGGCGGTTTTGTGAGTGGATGTGCGTTGTGGCCCACGCTGGCTCAAGGTTATGAACCCCGCACTGACAAGATGACATAGCGAGAGTCCGTCGCGGTTCCCTTAAGCTCTATGGTGATTTTTGACTAAGGACGAGTCTCACCTAAAATGTATACGAGGGTGGGTAGGTTGGCTTCTTTACCGGACTTGCATCATATTCTTCTACTACTTTCTGTTTCCGGTGCATGTTACGAACCTTACCCCCAGTCTTGAGAGAAGGTGGGTTGAATGATATATAGATATATATATATAATATATATATATATATATATATATATATATATATAATATATATATATATATATATATATATATATATATATATATATATAAAGTTGGCGTAATCCAGAAATTTTTTTCGGGGGGCCAGACAAAATCGTTTCTTATATATATATATATATAACTATATATATATATATATATATATATATTATATATATATATATATATATATGAGTTATATTATATATATATATATATATATATATATATATATATATATATATTATATATATATATATATATATATATAATATATATATATATATATATATATAATAAATATATATATATATATAAGTGAAGCGACCAAATATTAATTTTCTTAGAAAAAATGGAGTAATTCTATAAATTATAAAAATTCATCTTTACCTAAAATTGTTACTTTAATCGTCCGGCGCATGAAGTGGAGCAAAATCGCCGAGATAAACAATCTTAGTTTTTTATGTTCAAATATTTTCGATGTATAGAGAGGGCAAATCCAGCAAATTTTTCATCTCCAATAGCATTTCTCAAGTATCCTTTTCAACGTAGAATTAAGGGCCGTATTTATATACCGGCCTTTTCTCTTCCTTTCGTCAAGTGTCCTCAGAATCCTCCTTAACGTAAAAATTCAATTTATGAACAATCCTTGATAATTTTTGTATTAAGGAACCCTGAAGTCGCAAATAATGAAACTATAATATATTAGATATTAGCTTAACACCTTGAAACTATTTCAAGTTTTGTTTCCGAGCGGGCATGAAATCGTCTTTTTTTTATTGTTACAATTTTGCGCTATTTTATTTAAATTTATTTCACTTGTTGGCATTTATTATGTAAATGATTTTGTCAAATATATACTTTCGTGTAAGAAAATACCCAAAAAACCACATAAATAGGCTCATACCAGAGAAATAGGCAGCGTACAACTTGCGACAGGGTCCTAACTTTAGTGTAAGCAACAGATGATATTTTTATAATTTATCATAATTTCGTAGCTAGGCTACGTTCAGCCTACGGCTATGCCGATCAAAGCAACTGAACCTAATAAATGTGAAGCAACATTCTTCAATTCTCATAGTATTTTTAAATGCGTTTAGATTATTTCATTGATTTTTTTTAATATTTCTATGTAAATTTATATATACATTTACATACATAAAATTAATATATAATATACTTTTATTTTGTTCTATTTCATTTACTTTGTGCTCATTGGTTATTGGTCTCTGACGTCATGAAATATGATGACGTTTTTCCTTGAAAACTGTCTTGGATAAGTAGCTCCCGAATAAAGGAAATGTGGTTTATAAAATTAGCAAAATTTTTTTAAGATTCTTATGCAGTGGAGGAGTCTTATTGGGCAAGCTTTACAGAAAGTCAAGACGTTTTCAAGTTGATCATAAATACGCGGCCTTAGGGCGTATTTATATAGCCAGCCTTTCTCTTCCTTTCGTCAATCCCTTCCAGAATCCTCCTTAACGTAAATTTCAAATTTTATTGAAACGATCCTCGAGAATTTTTATGTAAGAACCCTTGACGTCGCAAAAATACTTGGCGAAATTCTTCCTTAGTCAAGGTAGCTCTGAACCAACCTTGAACTATGTTAAGATTTTGTTTTCCGAGCGGCAGCCATCTTGTTTTTTTTATTGTACAATTTGTCGCTATTATTATTTAATTTATTTCATTTGAAGGCATTTATTATGTAAATGATTTTGTCAAATATATACTTTCGTGTAAGAAAATACCCAAAAACTATATAATTAGGCTCACACCAGAGAAATAGGCAGCGTGCAACTTGCGACAGGGTCCTAACTTTAGTGTAAGCAGCAGATGATATTTTTATATTTTATCATAATTTCGTAGCTAGGCTACGTTCAGCCTACGGCTATGCCAATCAAAGCAACTGGAACTAATAAATGTGAAGCAACAACATCTTCAATTCTCATAGTATTTTTAAACTCGTTTAGATTATTTCATTAATTTTTTTCTTTTTAATATTCTATTAAATTTACATACATTAAATTAATATATAATTATACCTTTATTTTGTTCTAGTTTCATTTACTTTGTGTTCATTGGTTTTTGTCTCTGACGTCATGAAACCTGATGACGTTTTTCCTTGAAAACTGTCTTCATAAGTAAATCCCGAATAAAGAAAAGGGTCGTTTTTTATAAATAGCAAATTTTTTTAAAGATTCTTATGCCAGTGAGGAATGCTTATTTGAGGCTACCTTTACGGAAAGTCAAGACGTTTTTCAAAGTTGATTCATAAATACGGGCCTTTTTAATGTTGAAAAGCTTCTTTCTACTGAAGCAGTAGACACGGGTAGAATTGCCAGTATTTGCAACAAGATGTAAATATTTGAAAATTGTGACTGCGACAAGAAACTAGTCCGTAATGCTGTTTTTTGGACGATCTGTGCTTTGATGCCATTTCAACTTCCATAAAATCCCATCTGCTTTACAAAATCATTCATTAGGCCTTTTGAGATCTTCCTTGTAAAATGTTACACAATCTTTTATCTTCTCATATGGCACATTACATCTGTTCGGCATGACAAATGCAAGGAAGAAATAATTTCTTTATGCTTTACAAAACCTCTCTCCTAATGTTGATGTTAAATCATCCAAAAAATGGTATAGAAATGGATGTACAATAATAGGTATGTGGAGTCGGAAGTAGAATGTTGGGCTTTGTTGCTCTTGGAACTTGGTTAATTCTGCCGCTACAGCAATTTCAATACCCAGCTTGGATTCAGACATTCTTCAAAAATCTTCTGAAATTCTAATGTCGCATTTTCTCATGGCTTCAAGTTTACTTTTAACTAAAGGACTTATGAGATTTGTTCCTGACAGCGGTCACGAATTATATTTAAAATAATTTAAACCTCTGCACTTTATATTATTAACAGATATGATACTAAATTTTCTTAGTGTCTAGAAAATTTAGAGGGGGGCCATGTATGTGTTACTGAGCATGGGGGAGAGGGGGGATCCCATGCTCAGTCCGTGTGTTTGTTTGTAGTAATGTTGATCATTATTGAAAAAAGTTAGTTTGTAAGTGTGAGTAAAATAAGTTGGTTTTAATGTATCGAAAAAGGGTGTGCCTAAGCTTATGTTATTGTCAACAGATATATTTAGATAAAGTTCCCCCATGGCTCGAGTAAACATAACATGGAACTCATTGACATTATACATCAATTCCCACCACCTTCCTTTCTGCGTTGCATTGGTTCAGGATATGTAGACGATATTTTTCGCTGCAGTACAATGCAACAACCCACAAAACATTCTAGATTTCATAAACACAATACATACAGACATACAATATACTATGGAAACAGCAACAAATAACACTATACCTTTCTTAGACACACTCATAATAACCGATCATAACACAAAACCCTCATTCACAGTATACAGAAAACCCACCTCCAACCCCACTTACATACACTGGTATTCCGCCCACACATGTAACACAAAAATAGCTGCTCTCACCACCCTATATTTACGTGCCTTTAAAATTTGCTCTCCGACTTATATAAAACAAGAAACTAATCTCATAAAACATACTTTCCAAAAACTTAAATACCCTTCTTACATAATTCACACAGCTTACAAAAAAACGAAAAAAAATCATTACCAAACAAAAACCCGACAACCCACTACAAAAAAAAAGACATTACATCCGCATACCCAAACATCAACAACACATTACTATAAATAACCTCATCCCTCAGCACATACAACTAGTACCGTCCAATAATATCCTAATCAAAAAAGTCCTAAAACCTCCAAAATAAAAAATAAAAAACCCCCCTTGCTTATACAAAATCCCCTGCTACTCTTGCAATAGAAATTACTACGGTGAAACAATAGATTTCAAAAGGCGAAAACATCAACATGAATATGACCTCCTCACACACCAAGAAAATTCAGCTCTAACACACCACAGAACAACACACAATCACCAAATAAACATCAATAATATGTCAATTATCAGAAATATACATAATACAAATAAAAGAAAAATTAC
>JABUQX010051071.1:42500-45000 GCA_015478945.1 Trachelipus rathkii
AATTAGGCTCACACCAGAGAAATAGGCAGCGTGCAACTTGTGACCGGGATCCTAACTTTAGTGTAAGGAGCAGATGATATTTTTATTTATCATAATTTCGTAGCTAGGCTACGTTCAGCCTCGGCTATGCAATCAAAGCAACTGGAACAATAAATTGTTGAAGCAACAAATCTTCAATTCTCATAGCATCTCAAACGGCGTTTAGAATCTATTTCATTAATTTTTTTTCTTTTTTAAATAATTTATATAAAATTTACATACATAAAATTTAAGTAATAATATACTTTTATTTGTTTTCTAGTTCATTACTTTGTGTTCATGGTTATTGGTCTCTAGACGTCATGAAATATGAGACGTTTTCCTTGAAAAACTTGTCTTCGATAAGTTAAATCCCGAATAAAGGAAAAGGAGTAGGTTTATAAATAGCAAATTTTTTAAAGATTCTTATGCAGTGGAGGAATGCTTATCTGAGGCTACCTTTACGGAAAGTCAAGACGTTTTTCAAAGTTGATTCATAAATACGGGCCTTTTTAATGTTGAAAAGCTTCTTTCTACTGAAGCATTAAACACGGGTAAAATTGCAGTATTTGCAACAAGATGTAAATATGTGATAAATTGTGACTTCGAACAAGAAACTAGTCCGTATATTGCTGTTTTTGGACGTCTGTGCTGTGATGCAATTTCAACTTCCATAAATCCCATTCTGCTTTGACTAAATCCTCAATTGGGCTTTTGAGCATTCTTCCTTTGTAAAATGTACACAATCTTTATCTTCTCATATGCAACATTACCATCTGTTCGGGCATGACAAAGCAAGGAAGAAATAATTATCGTTTATGCTTTAAAAACCTATCTCCTAATGCTGATTAAATCATCCAAAAAAGGTATAGAAATG
Organism: Trachelipus rathkii; assembly: GCA_015478945.1. Lineage (NCBI taxonomy): Eukaryota > Metazoa > Arthropoda > Malacostraca > Isopoda > Trachelipodidae > Trachelipus > Trachelipus rathkii. Next base: position 43,396 of record JABUQX010051071.1, read on the forward strand.
GATGTACAATAATAGGTTTGTGGGTCGGAGTAGGAATGTTTGGTCTGTATTTTTGGAACTTGTTTATTCTTGGTAACAGCAAATTCAATACCCAGCTCTGATACGCTGACACATTCTTCAAAAAATCTTCTGAAATTCTAATGTCGCATTTTCTCTGATTCAAGTTTACTTTTAACTAAAGGACTTATGAGATTTGTCCTGACAGCGACGAATATATAAAATTATTTAACCTCTGCACTTTATATTATTAACAGATATGATACTTAAATTTTCTTAGTGTCTAGAAAAATTTAGAGGGGCGCATGTATGTGTTACTGCAGCATGGGAGAGGGGGATCCCATGCTCGAGTCCGCTTGTGTTTGTTTGTAGTAATCTTTTTTCAGCCTTGAAAAATGTTGTGTTGTAGTGTGAGTAAAATAAGTTGTTTTATGATCGAAAAAGGGTGTGCTAGAGCTATGTTATTGTCACTGATATATTTAGATAAAACATTACTACAAACAAACACACGGACTGAGCATTATTACATCCTTCCCCACCACCTTCTTTCTGGTTGCATTTGGTTCAGATATGTAGACGATATTTTCGCTGCAGTACCAAATGCAACCAACCCACAAAACATTCTAGATTTCATAAACACAATACATACAGACATACAATATACTATGGAAACAGCAACAAATAACACTATACCTTTCTTAGACACACTCATAATAACCGATCATAACACAAAACCCTCATTCACAGTATACAGAAAACCCACCTCCAACCCCACTTACATACACTGGTATTCCGCCCACACATGTAACACAAAAATAGCTGCTCTCACCACCCTATATTTACGTGCTTTTAAAATTTGCTCTCCGACTTATATAAAACAAGAAACTAATCTCATAAAACATACTTTCCAAAAACTTAAATATCCTTCTTACATAATTCACACAGCTTACAAAAAAGCGAAAGGAAAATATTACCAAACAAACCCTACCAAACCCACTACAAAAAAAACATACATCCCCATACCCAACATCAACACACATAATATAAATAACCTCATCCCTCAGCACATACAACTAGTACCGTCCAATAATATCCTAATCAAAAAAGTCCTAAAACTTCCAAAATCAAAAATAAAAAATCCCCCTTTCTTATACAAAATCCCCTGCCTACTCTTGCAATAGAAAATTACTTACGGTGAAACAATAGATTCAAAAGGCGAAACGATCAGCATGATATTGACCTCCTCACACACCAAGAAAATTCAGCTCTAACACACCACAGAACAACACACAATCACCAAATAAACATCAATAATATGTCAATTATCAGAAATATACATAATACAAATAAAAGAAAAATTACCAAAGCCTTCTGTATTTACAACTTCCCAAACTTTAATAGAAGCCGCCCTGGAGATTGCAGAAAATTGATCCTTTGGTTAACCTAATAATGCAAAAATCACCCTTTTACAAAAGTCTACTAACAGACCAACCAACAAATCAGGGAGGATAGTTTCAACAAACTCAGCCATCACGAAGCAGTCCCATCTAAGCATTTGAAATAGGTCTGTTTTCAGACGAAAGCTACTGCTAGGACTTGTTTTTTTTT
>JABUQX010051072.1:20000-22500 GCA_015478945.1 Trachelipus rathkii
AAAATAGCCTTCTCTTTTAAAGTCTAAGAGAGAGAAAATGAGAGAAAAGAAGACAGAAACGAAAAAAAATCTTTTATTCATTTATTCAAAAAAACTCTTTTTTACAAATTTATCTTCTTTAGCAAGAAAACTCACACTTTCAACCATTATTCACATTTTTGAAGTTTTCTCTTTTGTTGATATTTAATTGAATGGGACACATTTTTGCTGTCATTAAAAAAGATTTTCATCGTTAAGTCACCCAGAGTCGCCTGCAAAACTCTAAATTTATACCATCCCAGTTGCATTTCTGCATAAGTTCTTCGTGCGTTCTTGTACGAGAGATCTTGGTGTCTCTGCTGTCTGTCTGTTGTCTTGTCTGTCTGTCTGGTCTGTCTGTCTGTCTGTCTGTCTGTCTGTCTGTCTGTCGATGTCTGTCTGTCTGTCTCTGTTTGTCTGTTCTGTCTCTCATTTATTATATTTATATTATATAAATAATATATATTATATTACTATATATATAATATTATATATATATATATATATTATAATATATATATATATAATTATATATTACTATATATATAATATATATATATATATATATTTATAATATATATATTATATTAGTATTATTATAATATATAATATATTATATAATATATATATACTATATAATATATATTATATATATATATATATATCAATAATATATATATTATATAATTTATATATCTATATATGATATATATATATATATATATATATATATAATATATTATATATAGTATATTATATTACTATATATATATATTATATATATATATACTCATATATATATATATATATAAAAACTGAAGAAATGACTAATATCTAGTTTTAATTTTTTGATTTTGTAACCGACGCAGAAACAGAATACAAAATACATGAGATAAAAAAAATCCAAATTTGGTTGCCGAAAACTTTTAATTTTTTTTGTCAAAAATTTCGTTCAAAAATTAATTTTTCCTCCAAAAATTTTTTAAATATATATGTTAATACTTTATAATTATACATTTCCACATTCATTTTCATTCAACTAATGAACTTTCAATACTTTTAAAAAGAAAAGCTTTTGATTGAATTCTATTTCCGCATCGAATATTGAAGCATTGGAATGTTTATAAGAAAATATATTATTTTACAATGAGAAAATTTTTTATGTTGCTTCCGTTCTCATTTTCAAAAATAATAATAATAATAATAATAATAATAATAATAATAATAATAATAATAATAATAATAATAATAATAATAATAATAATAATAATAATTAAAATAATAACAATAATAACAACAATAATAACAATAATAACAATAACACTCTCTCTCTCTCTTCCTCTCTCTCTCTCTCTCCCTTTCCTCTTTCTCTCCTCCTTATCCTCCCACATTCACTACCCCTCATTTCACACCTCCCTTTCCCCTCTCCTCCTCCTCCTCCTCTCTCCACCTCCTCCTCCTCCTCCTCCTCCTCCTCCCCTCCTCCTCCTCCCCTCCCTCCCTCCTCCTCCTCCTCCCCTCCTCCTCCTCCTCCTTCTTTTCCTTCTTCTTTTTCTTCTTCTTTTCTTCTTTTTCTTCTTCTTTTTCTTCTTCTTTTTCTTCTTCTTTCTTCTTCTTCTTCTTCTTCTTCTTCTTCTTCTTCTTCTTTCTTATTTATGGACACGGGTGTTAAACTGGCTTGAAGGACGTGGCTAACTAGTTACTATAATGGAATTCATCGCCTGACTTGTCATCTTACTACGCAAAATGAATAGTAATTCATTTAAATGAAATGAGCCAAAGATTTTACTTCTTTCGGCCAGCGGGATTCGAACGTTAATGCCAAGAGTTAGAACAAATATAAAAAGGATAAAAGAGCGCTAACCACTAGGCCATCCACGTCCCCAAAAAGAACGCTTCAAACGTAGTTTTTAAAGCACCGCCTTCATCCATAAATGCTGAGAGTACTCAAAGGCCTGGCCCATATATATAGCTTTCTGACTTCATAGTGGTAAAATTTTCTGAAGCAAATACTAACTAATAGAAGATTAGTTGCACATCTTGAAGATCATGGATTGCTCAAGAATTCCCAACACGGTTTTAGAAGAAATAGATCATGCTTAACAAATTTGCTAGAATTTTTTAATGTGGTTATTAACGATGTAGATAATTATAAATCCTTCGATGTCATTTACTTAGACTTTCAAAAGGCATTTGATACCGTCCCTCATCAAAGATTATTGGAAAAGCTTAGAGCTCATGGTATTCGAGGAAGACTTTTATATTGGATTAAAATTGGCTTTCGGATCGTCAACAACGAGTCGTTATCAATGGTGAATGCTCTGGTTGGACGAATGTTACTAGTGGTGTACCCCAAGGATCTGTCCTGGGTCCAATACTGTTCATTATATATGTAAATGACATAGATGATAATATTTTAGGCAATATTTCGAAATTTGCAGATGATACGAAACTTGGAAATCGCATAATATGTGAGAAAGAT
>JABUQX010051072.1:32500-35000 GCA_015478945.1 Trachelipus rathkii
TATAATTGGTGATCCCGGAGTAGAACACCCAGAACTTCAATCAACGCCTTCTAAAAAAACAAACAAAATGAAGAAAAAGAAAAAACTACAATAACAAAATCCCAATCAGAACACTCGGAGAAAATGACTCAAGCAAACGAACATTATCGATACGAACTTCAATTTTCATTTTTAATTAATTTTGGATTATGGTTTTCATCTTTTCACAACTATCACAGTTCGAGGATTCATCGTCAGACATAGTAACTTCCTTTACGGTATGGATTTCTTTCATCATTCAAGTTTGGATTATGGGCAGAAACTCATTTTTGGATTCCACTACGAACTCTGATTCCTTTTCGAATTCTAAATGGTTCTGTGACCTCTCCCTTTTATGTATGAAGAAATTTTTCAAATAAAGGACCTAAATTTCAAGCAACTTCGCATGTGGATACACATGTAAAAGCTCGATGGTGGAAGTGGATTTACCTTTACGGTATGGATTTCTTTCATCATTCAAGTTTGGATTATGGGCAGAAACTCATTTTGGATTCCACTACGAACTCTGATTCCTTTTCGAATTCTAAATGGTTCTGTGACCGCTCCCTTTTATGTATGAAGAAATTTTTCAAATAAAGGACCTACATTTCAAGCAACTTCGTCTCTACATATGTCAAGCAATGTTTCTCTCGTAACTACAGCTTTGAAAACTATTTACGTGCGCATTGATCAAATCATGGATACATTAGAAACGCCTTATACTGGACCTTTCCTTGGATTCAACGGTTCGATCGATGTGGCCTATTTAACTTGTGAAAACTCAATTGTTCCATATCAAGAATTATGTATTAACATTTTTGTATTTTTATCCATTTAAATGTTTGTATGTTTGTTTATATCTAACGGATATAACCAAATATGCTTATGTTTAAATGCACCTTTTATTTTCTGTATATATAACATTATTGTATTTTTATGTATTCAAATATTTGTATATATGTTTAGATCTTCGGATGTAACCAGTTATGCTCGTATTTGAATATTTACATTTCTTGTATATTATTTTTGCCTTCAAATGTTTATATGTCTACTTATGTCTTCGGACATAATTAGATATGTTTGCATTTGAAAGTACTTTAACTTTATGTATTTTAGTTATTATTTTTACCCCATTGAAATGTTTTATATGTTTGTGTGCATTGTTAAATGCCCACAAATATGTATACATTTGAATGAAGGTTAATTTTTATATCTTGTATAATTATTATAACATACTTTCTCACTCCGTGTTTAGCGCAGGAAGTAATGTAGTACTCCATTATAACTTTGTAAAAATTTTAATTTATGTTCGTACTTATGCTAAGATTTGCGCGAGCAAAATTTTAGCATAAGTCAAAGTGAAATACTATATAAACCCGTCATTTTGAGATACTCTTCAGTCAGATAGTCAGTCAGATCAAATTATTAAGAATCAAAAGAAAATCTCACTCAAGATACTCTCTTCAGAAATCCTCCCGGCAAGAGCGATAAACTTCATGAAAAGGCTGCGACTTTGAATTTGAGCAACAAATTTCTCGTACAAAAAAAGGTGGAAAACGCGCTTGGAAAAGGCTGTGATCACCAATTCGCTCTACGAGTATCCTTCAACAGAAGGGTCTTTTATTACTTTACTTTTATTGAATATCTACTTATGTTGAATAAAAACATCATTTCAAATATGGATTTCTAAATTACCATCCTCTTATATAGGGTGCTTGCTCTTAAAAGAACTCTGAGCCAGTGGTGCGTTAATTTTGACGAGTAGTATATATATATATATATATATATATATATATATATATATAAAGTATATAAAAAAAAATATATATATATACATATATATAAATATATATATATATATATATATATATATATATATATATATATATATATATATATATATATATATATATATATATATATATATATATATATATATATATATATATATATATATATATATATTTATATATATGTATATATATATATATATATATATATATATATATATATATATATATATATATATATATATTATATATATATATATATATATATATATATATATATATATATATATATATATATATATATATATTTATATATATGTATATATATATATATATATATATATATATATATATTATATATATATATATATATATATATATATATATATATATATATATTTATATATATGTATATATATATATATATATAAAGTATATATATATATATATATATATATATATATATATATATATATATATATATATATATATATATATTTATATATGTTATCTTTATATATATATATATATGTATATATATATATATATATATATATATATATATATATATATATATATATATATATATATATATATATATTATATATATATATATATATATTATTATATATTTATATATAGCTTTATATACATTTGTATGAAAAAGTATATTTATATATATGTATATATAT
>JABUQX010051072.1:62500-75071 GCA_015478945.1 Trachelipus rathkii
GAAGAGAGATCATTTCTATGTATATTCAGAGCCTTTAACTTATTTTCATGACGGATTCTACAAAGTTTCAAGCGTCCACTTACAAGTTTAGAAATCTTATTAGTAATAAACATAAAGTCTAAAAAAGTTAAATCTGCCTTCAACTTATCATGGCTAACCTTGAATTGTCGGTCTAATTTCTTAATTTCTTTGTTCTTATAAGATATTTCATTATTCAACAACTTAAATTGAAAACCCTTATAAATATTGCTATTGTATAGACGTTTAGAAAAAAGTTTAAGTTTAATAAAACCTGGGATTACACTGTATGCTTTACAGGTATTTAGGAAAGCGACGTCCAGTTTCCTCTTTTCAAGTTTAAATGTAAGGCCCTCGTAATATCTAGTAGTTTTAAGCATTGCTCGGCCATACTTGTGATGAATATATTCAGTCCAGCTTCTATGGGATCGGGTCAAGGTTTAAACTTCTTTAGTCATACTACTTCTATATCACTCTACATATTAAACTTTATTTGAAATCACAACGTTTCGGAAATCGTAATTTCCATCATCAGGTGAATACACTATAAAATAAAACAATAATAATTTTAAGTATACAAAATTTTACAAAAAATTTTTTTAAGTGACTAATTTTTATTAATTTTAATATAATATATATATATTACGGTATACATTAGAATTAATCCATAATCAAATCAAAAGTTCACATATTTACAAGGATGGATCATAATTAGAAGAAATATAAAACGTCGCTCTCCATCAGTAAATAACTTAGATTATATAAAATAAAAGCAATTAAATGATTTAAAGTTCTGTATTAATGGTAACTAAATTAAAATGGAATATTAAATTATTAACAACATCAGAAAAATTCTTAAACTCACCAGACAAGTCTCAGACATCTCCAAGTATCATATTAACGAATGTAAACAAACAAACTCCATATTCAAAGAGAGTTAAATTAGCTGTAGTTTAAATGGACCTGAATCACTATTAAGAGAGGGTTTAATGTTATGAATATACAAAGCTTCCAAAATATGTAGGTTGGTTGGTGAATTACTTGTTTGTGTTAATATATTGAAATTATTGTAATTAAAGGTATGGTCTTGAGTATGTGAGTGGTCTCTAATAGCGGAATGGGAAGGTGAATTCAACCATGCTTTGGTACGAGTAGAAATGCCTCTGTGCTCATCGATCCTCACGTGGAATTGACGTAAGGTACTGCCAATGTAGATAGCATTACAGCTATCACAAGTAAATTTATAAATTATTGAGGATCGAAGAGCTGCAGGGACATGATCCTTATGGTTGCAAAATGAAGAGATCATGGACGAAGTTGTGAATACTAGATTAACGTTCAATTGGGGAAAATAGCACTGCAAAAGGGAGGATAGTTCCTTACGAAGTTTCACGAAAACATGTTCATAAAAAGGTAATTTTATATACAAACTGCATTTCAAAGCTGAATACGTTAGAGGCTTGGGTGTGTAACGAGAGTTCAAAAAATCTTTTATATATTTATTTACTATGAAACGGGGTAACAATTATCTTTAAAAAAAATTTAAGAGAAAATTAAATTCTTCATGCATGAGTCGGAAATTAGAACTAAGATGATAGGCTCTATATATTAGAGTTTTAATACTGTTGCATTTATATATAAGTGGAGTATGACTAAAGAAGTTTAAACCTTGACCTGAAAAAGTCTTTTTACGATAAACATTTATGGTAAAATTTACATCTGTTTTTTTAATTAACATATCCAAAAATGGTATGGTGCCGTTAACTTCTTCTTCTTTTGTAAAATTAATATTATTTAATTGTGCGTTTAAATAATTAAAAAAAGGGAGTATTTCATTTCTGTTTGAAAAAAGTAAAAATGTGTCGTCCATGAATCTTTTATAATGAACTGGTCTAAAGGAGGGGGGACATTTCTGTAACCAAATCTTTTCATAATGACTTAGGTATGAATTGGCAAGGGTGGCACTAAGTGGAGAACCCATAGCTAAGGAATCAGTTTGTTGGTATAATTTATTGTTAAAAAAGAAATACGTATCCTGGGTAGCTAAATTCAGTAAAGTTTTAAATTCAGACCTGGTGAAGCCATGAAATTCGTTATTTAAATGAAAAATATCTTCCAATAGAAATTCAATTGCGTCTTTTACAGGAATATTTGTATACAAGGACTCTATATCAAAACTTGTCATAAAAAAATCATTCAAATTAATGCCTAAAAGCCAGTTTTTAAAGGTGTAGGAATTTTTTATTATGTAATCATTAGTGGCAAAGGGGGTCAAAAGAGGTACTAGGAATTTTGCTAATCTATAGTTATGAGTATTAAAGGCAGCCAAGATGGGGCGGATGGGGATATTAACTTTATGTATCTTAGGTAGTCCATATAAGATGCCTGGGGAAGAGCCACGAGAGTACAATTCACCAAATAATGTTTTATCAATCTTATTAGCTTTCAACAATTTACGTAGAAAACGGTTAATTTTTTCTTCTAGGTTAAGTGACAAAATTAATGGGTCTTTATTCAAAATTAGGGTAAATTTGGTTGTGTCAGAAATGATATCAAGAATTTTACAAATATAATTTGCCTTATCTAAGAGTACGACGCCCAAACCTTTATCCGGTTTGCAAATAATTGTTGAAAGATCATTCTTGATTGATTTTAATGTAATTATATCTGCCTTTGAAATTAAGTACGAAAAAATTTTTGAAGGGTTAAATTTAAAATAAAATTTCTGGGCTAAAAGTTTCATCTTAAGGGTAACTGTGTTAAAATCGGAGTTATAAGGTTCATGATTCTTCAAAATACAAATCAATCTTTCAAAAGCGCCAAAATATTTATAATAGTCAATGCGATAAACAGGTAAGCAAAAATTCAAGCCTAATCCTAAAAGTCTTCTTTCATTAGTTGTTAAGACCTTTGATGAAAAATTAAATATATATTTATCAGAGTTCGAAGAGAGATCATTTCTATGTATATTCAGAGCCTTTAACTTATTTTCATGACGGATTCTACAAAGTTTCAAGCGTCCACTTACAAGTTTAGAAATCTTATTAGTAATAAACATAAAGTCTAAAAAAGTTAAATCTGCCTTCAACTTATCATGGCTAACCTTGAATTGTCGGTCTAATTTCTTAATTTCTTTGTTCTTATAAGATATTTCATTATTCAACAACTTAAATTGAAAACCCTTATAAATATTGCTATTGTATAGACGTTTAGAAAAAAGTTTAAGTTTAATAAAACCTGGGATTACACTGTATGCTTTACAGGTATTTAGGAAAGCGACGTCCAGTTTCCTCTTTTCAAGTTTAAATGTAAGGCCCTCGTAATATCTAGTAGTTTTAAGCATTGCTCGGCCATACTTGTGATGAATATATTCAGTCCAGCTTCTATGGGATGGGAATCTTAACTTGAATAGGAAAAGCAATACTAGGGCCCTCCACATATTAAACTTTATTTGATATCACAACGTTTCGGAAATCGTAATTTCCATCATCAGGTGAATACACTATAAAATAAAACAATAATAATTTTAAGTATACAAAATTTTACAAAAAATTTTTTTAAGTGACTAATTTTTATTAATTTTAATATAATATATATACATTACGGTATACATTAGAATTAATCCATAATCAAATCAAAAGTTCACATATTTACAAGGATGGATCATAATTAGAAGAAATATAAAACGTCGCTCTCCATCAGTAAATAACTTAGATTATATAAAATAAAAGCAATTAAATGATTTAAAGTTCTGTATTAATGGTAACTAAATTAAAATGGAATATTAAATTATTAACAACATCAGAAAAATTCTTAAACTCACCAGACAAGTCTCAGACATCTCCAAGTATCATATTAACGAATGTAAACAAACAAACTCCATATTCAAAGAGAGTTAAATTAGCTGTAGTTTAAATGGACCTGAATCACTATTAAGAGAGGGTTTAATGTTATGAATATACAAAGCTTCCAAAATATGTAGGTTGGTTGGTGAATTACTTGTTTGTGTTAATATATTGAAATTATTGTAATTAAAGGTATGGTCTTGAGTATGTGAGTGGTCTCTAATAGCGGAATGGGAAGGTGAATTCAACCATGCTTTGGTACGAGTAGAAATGCCTCTGTGCTCATCGATCCTCACGTGGAATTGACGTAAGGTACTGCCAATGTAGATAGCATTACAGCTATCACAAGTAAATTTATAAATTATTGAGGATCGAAGAGCTGCAGGGACATGATCCTTATGGTTGCAAAATGAAGAGATCATGGACGAAGTTGTGAATACTAGATTAACGTTCAATTGGGGAAAATAGCACTGCAAAAGGGAGGATAGTTCCTTACGAAGTTTCACGAAAATATGTTCATAAAAAGGTAATTTTATATACAAACTGCATTTCAAAGCTGAATACGTTAGAGGCTTGGGTGTGTAACGAGAGTTCAAAAAATCCTTTATATATTTATTTACTAATGAAACGGGGTAACATCTTTAAAAAAAATTTAAGAGAAAATTAAATTCTTCATGCATGAGTCGGAAATTAGAACTAAGATGATAGGCTCTATATATTAGAGTTTTAATACTGTTGCATTTATATATAAGTGGAGTATGACTAAAGAAGTTTAAACCTTGACCTGAAAAAGTCTTTTTACGATAAACATTTATGGTAAAATTTACATCTGTTTTTTTAATTAACATATCCAAAAATGGTATGGTGCCGTTAACTTCTTCTTCTTTTGTAAAATTAATATTATTTAATTGTTTAAATACTAAAAAAAAGGGAGTATTTCATTTCTGTTTGAAAAAAGTAAAAATGTGTCGTCCATGAATCTTTTATAATGAACTGGTCTAAAGGAGGGGGGACATTTCTGTAACCAAATCTTTTCATAATGACTTAGGTATGAATTGGCAAGGGTGGCACTAAGTGGAGAACCCATAGCTAAGGAATCAGTTTGTTGGTATAATTTATTGTTAAAAAAGAAATACGTATCCTGGGTAGCTAAATTCAGTAAAGTTTTAAATTCAGACCTGGTGAAGCCATGAAATTCGCTATTTAAATGAAAAATATCTTCCAATAGAAATTCAATTGCGTCTTTTACAGGAATATTTGTATACAAGGACTCTATATCAAAACTTGTCATAAAAAAATCTTTCAAATTAATGCCTAAAAGCCAGTTTTTAAAGGTGTAGGAATTTTTTATTATGTAATCATTGGTGGCAAAGGGGGTCAAAAGAGGTACTAGGAATTTTGCTAATCTATAGTTATGAGTATTAAAGGCAGCCAAGATGGGGCGGATGGGGATATTAACTTTATGTATCTTAGGTAGTCCATATAAGATGCCTGGGGAAGAGCCACGAGAGTACAATTCACCAAATAATGTTTTATCAATCTTATTAGCTTTCAACAATTTACGTAGAAAACGGTTAATTTTTTCTTCTAGGTTAAGTGACAAAATTAATGGGTCTTTATTCAAAATTAGGGTAAATTTGGTTGTGTCAGAAATGATATCAAGAATTTTACAAATATAATCAGCCTTATCTAAGAGTACGACGCCCAAACCTTTATCCGGTTTGCAAATAATTGTTGAAAGATCATTCTTGATTGATTTTAATGTAATTATATCTGCCTTTGAAATTAAGTACGAAAAAATTTTTGAAGGGTTAAATTTAAAATAAAATTTCTGGGCTAAAAGTTTCATCTTAAGGGTAACTGTGTTAAAATCGGAGTTATAAGGTTCATGATTCTTCAGAATACAAATCAATCTTTCAAAAGCGCCAAAATATTTATAATAGTCAATGCGATAAACAGGTAAGCAAAAATTCAAGCCTAATCCTAAAAGTCTTCTTTCATTAGTTGTTAAGACCTTTGATGAAAAATTAAATATATATTTATCAGAGTTCGAAGAGAGATCATTTCTATGTATATTCAGAGCCTTTAACTTATTTTCATGACGGATTCTACAAAGTTTCAAGCGTCCACTTACAAGTTTAGAAATCTTATTAGTAATAAACATAAAGTCTAAAAAAGTTAAATCTGCCTTCAAATTATCATGGCTAACCTTGAATTGTCGGTCTAATTTCTTAATTTCTTTGTTCTTATAAGATATTTCATTATTCAACAACTTGTCTGGTGAGTTTAAGAATTTTTCTGATGTTGTTAATAATTTAATATTCCATTTTAATTTAGTTACCATTAATACAGAACTTTAAATCATTTAATTGCTTTTATTTTATATAATCTAAGTTATTTACTGATGGAGAGCGACGTTTTATATTTCTTCTAATTATGATCCATCCTTGTAAATATGTGAACTTTTGATTTGATTATGGATTAATTCTAATGTATACCGTAATGTATATATATTATATTAAAATTAATAAAAATTAGTCACTTAAAAAAATTTTTTGTAAAATTTTGTATACTTAAAATTATTATTGTTTTATTTTATAGTGTATTCACCTGATGATGGAAATTACGATTTCCGAAACGTTGTGATATCAAATAAAGTTTAATATGTGGAGGGCCCTAGTATTGCTTTTCCTATTCAAGTTAAGATTCCCATCCCATAGAAGCTGGACTGAATATATTCATCACAAGTATGGCCGAGCAATGCTTAAAACTACTAGATATTACGAGGGCCTTACATTTAAACTTGAAAAGAGGAAACTGGACGTCGCTTTCCTAAATACCTGTAAAGCATACAGTGTAATCCCAGGTTTTATTAAACTTAAACTTTTTTCTAAACGTCTATACAATAGCAATATTTATAAGGGTTTTCAATTTAAGTTGTTGAATAATGAAATATCTTATAAGAACAAAGAAATTAAGAAATTAGACCGACAATTCAAGGTTAGCCATGATAAGTTGAAGGCAGATTTAACTTTTTTAGACTTTATGTTTATTACTAATAAGATTTCTAAACTTGTGAGTGGACGCTTGAAACTTTGTAGAATCCGTCATGAAAATAAGTTAAAAGCTCTGAATATACATAGAAATGATCTCTCTTCGAGCTCTGATAAATATATATTTAATTTTTCATCAAAGGTCTTAACAACTAATGAAAGAAGACTTTTAGGATTAGGCTTGAATTTTTGCTTACCTGTTTATCGCATTGACTATTATAAATATTTTAGCGCTTTTGAAAGATTGATTTGCAATCTGAAGAATCATGAACCTTATAACTCCGTTTTTAACTCAGTTACCCTTAAGATGAAACTTTCAGCCCCAAAATTTTATTTTAAATTTAACCCTTCAAAAAAATTTTTCGTACTTAATTTCAAAGGCAGATATAATTACATTAAGATCAATCAAGAATGATCATTCAACAATTATTTGCAAACCGGATAAAGGTTTGGGCGTCGTACTCTTAGATAAGATTGATTATATTTGTAAAATTCTTGATATCATTTCTGACACAACCAAATTTACCCCAATTTTGAATAAAGACCCATTAATTTTGTCACTTAACCTAAAAGAAAAAATTAACCTAGAAGAAAAAATTAAAAGCTAATAAGATTGATAAAACATTATTTGGTGAATTGTACTCTCATGGCTCTTCCCCAGGCATTTTATATGACTCCCTAATAAAGTTAATATCCCCATCCGCCCCATCCTGGCTGCCTTTAATACTCATAACTATAGATTAGCGAAATTCCTAGTGCCTCTTTTGACCCCCTTTGCCACTAATGATTACATAATAAAAAATTCCTACACCTTTAAAAATTGGCTTTTAGGCATTAATTTGAAAGATTTTTTTATGACAAGTTTTGATATAGAGTCCTTGTATACAAATATTCCTGTAAAAGACGCAATTGAATTTCTATTGGAAGATATTTTTCATTTAAATAGCGAATTTCATGGCTTCACCAGGTCTGAATTTAAAACTTTACTGAATTTAGCTACCCAGGATACGTATTTCTTTTTTAACAATAAATTATACCAACAAACTGATTCCTTAGCTATGGGTTCTCCACTTAGTGCCACCCTTGCCAATTCATACCTAAGTCATTATGAAAAGATTTGGTTACAGAAATGTCCCCCCTCCTTTAGACCAGTTCATTATAAAAGATTCATGGACGACACATTTTTACTTTTTTCAAACAGAAATGAAATACTCCCTTTTTTTAATTATTTAAACGCACAATTAAATAATATTAATTTTACAAAAGAAGAAGAAGTTAACGGCACCATACCATTTTTGGATATGTTAATTAAGAAAACTGATGTAAATTTTACCATAAATGTTTATCGTAAAAAGACTTTTTCAGGTCAAGGTTTAAACTTCTTTAGTCATACTCCACTTATATATAAATGCAACAGTATTAAAACTCTAATATATAGAGCCTATCATCTTAGTTCTAATTTCCGACTCATGCATGAAGAATTTAATTTTCTCTTAAATTTTTTTAAAGATAATTGTTACCCCGTTTCATTAGTAAATAAATATATAAAAGATTTTTTGAACTCTCGTTACACACCCAAGCCTCTAACGTATTCAGCTTTGAAATGCAGTTTGTATATAAAATTACCTTTTTATGAACATATTTTCGTGAAACTTCGTAAGGAACTATCCTCCCTTTTGCAGTGCTATTTTCCCCAATTGAACGTTAATCTAGTATTCACAACTTCGTCCATGATCTCTTCATTTTGCAACCATAAGGATCATGTCCCTGCAGCTCTTCGATCCTCAATAATTTATAAATTTACTTGTGATAGCTGTAATGCTATCTACATTGGCAGTACCTTACGTCAATTCCACGTGAGGATCGATGAGCACAGAGGCATTTCTACTCGTACCAAAGCATGGTTGAATTCACCTTCCCATTCCGCTATTAGAGACCACTCACATACTCAAGACCATACCTTTAATTACAATAATTTCAATATATTAACACAAACAAGTAATTCACCAACCAACCTACATATTTTAGAAGCTTTGTATATTCATAATATTAAACCATCTCTTAATAGTGATTCAGGTCCATTTAAACTACAGCTAATTTAACTCTCTTTGAATATGGAGTTTGTTTGTTTACATTCGTTAATATGATACTTGGAGATGTCTGAGACTTGTCTGGTGAGTTTAAGAATTTTTCTGATGTTGTTAATAATTTAATATTCCATTTTAATTTAGTTACCATTAATACAGAACTTTAAATCATTTAATTGCTTTTATTTTATATAATCTAAGTTATTTACTGATGGAGAGCGACGTTTTATATTTCTTCTAATTATGATCCATCCTTGTAAATATGTGAACTTTTGATTTGATTATGGATTAATTCTAATGTATACCGTAGTATATATATATTATATTAAAATTAATAAAAATTAGTCACTTAAAGAATTTTTGTAAAATTTTGTATACTTAAAATTATTATTGTTTTATTTTATAGTGTATTCACCTGATGATGGAAATTACGATTTCCGAAACGTTGTGATATCAAATAAAGTTTAATATGTGGAGGGCCCTAGTATTGCTTTTCCTATTCAAGTTAAGATTCCCATCCCATAGAAGCTGGACTGAATATATTCATCACAAGTATGGCCGAGCAATGCTTAAAACTACTAGATATTACGAGGGCCTTACATTTAAACTTGAAAAGAGGAAACTGGACGTCGCTTTCCTAAATACCTGTAAAGCATACAGTGTAATCCCAGGTTTTATTAAACTTAAACTTTTTTCTAAACGTCTATACAATAGCAATATTTATAAGGGTTTTCAATTTAAGTTGTTGAATAATGAAATATCTTATAAGAACAAAGAAATTAAGAAATTAGACCGACAATTCAAGGTTAGCCATGATAAGTTGAAGGCAGATTTAACTTTTTTAGACTTTATGTTTATTACTAAT
This sequence comes from Trachelipus rathkii, assembly GCA_015478945.1. NCBI lineage: Eukaryota > Metazoa > Arthropoda > Malacostraca > Isopoda > Trachelipodidae > Trachelipus > Trachelipus rathkii. The sequence goes on from JABUQX010051072.1 coordinate 72,369, forward strand.
AAGATTTCTAAACTTGTAAGTGGACGCTTGAAACTTTGTAGAATCCGTCATGAAAATAAGTTAAAGGCTCTGAATATACATAGAAATGATCTCTCTTCGAACTCTGATAAATATATATTTAATTTTTCATCAAAGGTCTTAACAACTAATGAAAGAAGACTTTTAGGATTAGGCTTGAATTTTTGCTTACCTGTTTATCGCATTGACTATTATAAATATTTTAGCGCTTTTGAAAGATTGATTTGTATTCTGAAGAATCATGAACCTTATAACTCCGATTTTAACACAGTTACCCTTAAGATGAAACTTTTAGCCCAGAAATTTTATTTTAAATTTAACCCTTCAAAAATTTTTTCGTACTTAATTTCAAAGGCAGATATAATTACATTAAAATCAATCAAGAATGATCTTTCAACAATTATTTGCAAACCGGATAAAGGTTTGGGCGTCGTACTCTTAGATAAGGCTGATTATATTTGTAAAATTCTTGATATCATTTCTGACACAACCAAATTTACCCTAATTTTGAATAAAGACCCATTAATTTTGTCACTTAACCTAGAAGAAAAAATTAACCGTTTTCTACGTAAATTGTTGAAAGCTAATAAGATTGATAAAACATTATTTGGTGAATTGTACTCTCGTGGCTCTTCCCCAGGCATCTTATATGGACTACCTAAGATACATAAAGTTAATATCCCCATCCGCCCCATCTTGGCTGCCTTTAATACTCATAACTATAGATTAGCAAAATTCCTAGTACCTCTTTTGACCCCCTTTGCCACCAATGATTACATAATAAAAAATTCCTACACCTTTAAAAACTGGCTTTTAGGCATTAATTTGAAAGATTTTTTTATGACAAGTTTTGATATAGAGTCCTTGTATACAAATATTCCTGTAAAAGACGCAATTGAATTTCTATTGGAAGATATTTTTCATTTAAATAGCGAATTTCATGGCTTCACCAGGTCTGAATTTAAAACTTTACTGAATTTAGCTACCCAGGATACGTATTTCTTTTTTAACAATAAATTATACCAACAAACTGATTCCTTAGCTATGGGTTCTCCACTTAGTGCCACCCTTGCCAATTCATACCTAAGTCATTATGAAAAGATTTGGTTACAGAAATGTCCCCCCTCCTTTAGACCAGTTCATTATAAAAGATTCATGGACGACACATTTTTACTTTTTTCAAACAGAAATGAAATACTCCCTTTTTTAATTATTTAAACGCACAATTAAATAATATTAATTTTACAAAAGAAGAAGAAGTTAACGGCACCATACCATTTTTGGATATGTTAATTAAAAAAACAGATGTAAATTTTACCATAAATGTTTATCGTAAAAAGACTTTTTCTGGTCAAGGTTTAAATTTCTTTAGTCATACTCCACTTATATATAAATGCAACAGTATTAAAACTCTAATATATAGAGCCTATCATCTTAGTTCTAATTTCCGACTCATGCATGAAGAATTTAATTTTCTCTTAAATTTTTTTAAAGATAATTGTTACCCCGTTTCATTAGTAAATAAATATATAAAAGATTTTTTGAACTCTCGTTACATACCCAAGCCTCTAACGTATTCAGCTTTGAAATGCAGTTTGTATATAAAATTACCTTTTTATGAACATATTTTCGTGAAACTTCGTAAGGAACTATCCTCCCTTTTGCAGTGCTATTTTCCCCAATTGAACGTTAATCTAGTATTCACAACTTCGTCCATGATCTCTTCATTTTGCAACCATAAGGATCATGTCCCTGCAGCTCTTCGATCCTCAATAATTTATAAATTTACTTGTGATAGCTGTAATGCTATCTACATTGGCAGTACCTTACGTCAATTCCACGTGAGGATCGATGAGCACAGAGGCATTTCTACTCGTACCAAAGCATGGTTGAATTCACCTTCCCATTCCGCTATTAGAGACCACTCACATACTCAAGACCATACCTTTAATTACAATAATTTCAATATATTAACACAAACAAGTAATTCACCAACCAACCTACATATTTTGGAAGCTTTGTATATTCATAACATTAAACCCTCTCTTAATAGTGATTCAGGTCCATTTAAACTACAGCTAATTTAACTCTCTTTGAATATGGAGTTTGTTTGTTTACATTCGTTAATATGATACTTGGAGATGTCTGAGACTTGTCTGGTGAGTTTAAGAATTTTTCTGATGTTGTTAATAATTTAATATTCCATTTTAATTTAGTTACCATTAATACAGAACTTTAAATCATTTAATTGCTTTTATTTTATATAATCTAAGTTATTTACTGATGGAGAGCGACGTTTTATATTTCTTCTAACTATGATCCATCCTTGTAAATATGTGAACTTTTGATTTGATTATGGATTAATTCTAATGTATACCGTAATGTATATAAATTATATTAAAATTAATAAAAATTAGTCACTTAAAAAAATTTTTTGTAAAATTTTGTATACTTAAAATTATTATTGTTTTATTTTATAGTGTATTCACCTGATGATGGAAATTACGATTTCCGAAACGTTGTGATATCAAATAAAGTTTAATATGTGGAGGGCCCTAGTATTGCTTTTCCTATTCAAGTATATAAATATATATATATTGAAGCGGGCGCACGAAAACGCGAAAGCGTTTCAATGATAAATGCGAAACGGTTAAACACCCATCTGAACTGAACGAAGTACTACCG